>JAZKJV010001178.1:0-219362 GCA_037367405.1 Ottelia alismoides | reverse complement strand
TAGAAGATCCATTTACCCCATCCAGTTGTTTAGTCCCACATCGTCCAGTGGTGGGACTTGGAGGCTCTGGAGAGGCTCTATAAGGAGTCCCAGACCTCCTGTACTCATTGAGAAAGTGAATAGAAAAACACGCCCCTTTGAAGGCTTCTCCCGTGGTTTCATCCCGCTCCTCACGGAGTAGGGTTCCACGTAAAATCATGGTGCTCCATGTTCTATCTTTCTTGTTTTTATGCTCTGTTTATCTATCGCTTTCCGCATTCTTCATATTTTATAACATGGTATCAGAGCGGGTCGATTCTCGAGGAGTTTTTATATTCGTTATTTCTTTTGTATTCGAGATTCGAGTTTCGGAGTTCTTAAAGATTGATGTATCATTAAAGTTTTTGTTCAAAGATTAAGATCTGCATTTGAAGATTAGGGTTCCCTGGAAACATGAGTCTGTTCACGTCATTCAAGGCTTCGATCGAAGCCCTAAAAGAATATCAAGGCATGAGCCACACGTGATTCGAGGGTTCCACCATCTCCATCGCAAGAGCTCCAGGCTCCTGCCGCATCTTCTCAACAGGCCGTAGCCCTATCAGTGCTTCGGATCGAAGAATATTCCAGATCTGTGCATCTCAATCCAAGAAAAGAGGTTGCACTCCACCGCGAATCTCTCCTCGCAGCCCAGGTCGCCCAGTGACTTCACCGCGCATCCAACTCCTACGCAGGTGGCGCAGCCACGCATATCAAGCCCAAGCGGGGCCCTAGCCGTTCCCAGGCTCTCCTCCTCTCGCTGGCGAAACCACCTCTCCCACCTGGGCAGCCCCTTCCGCACAACGGTGCCGCCCTCAGCTCTCGCCCAGGCGGAGCAGCCCTCCAGGTCTCCTGTCCCCGCGCGCCATGGCGGCGCATCCAGGCACCTTCCCCCGTTGCGCCTCTGGCCGGCGGGCCCTGGGAACTCGCAGGCGACGTGCCCTAATCTCCCTGTCGGGCTGCGCACCGCTCACGTGCCTCAGATCTGACGCACGGAGCTTCAAGGCTGCGACCCCAAGCAAGAGCAACTCACGTATCTTCCAGGCATGTGCAGTTTCAAGGCGCAATGCACCCAGGCAAGCTTTAGCGGCCAAAGGATCATCCAGCGGGAGGGGGCTTCGTGCCTCGTTAAACAAGGGGAAACCCTAATAGGGTTACGTTATGGCTCCTGTGGGCCACTGGTTATAAAAAAATCCTTTATTTATTCAAGGCCCAATTGGGTTGCTTGTAAGGGCCCAAGAGGAGTCGTTTAAAAAAAAGAGGGAGAGAGAGAGAAGGGAGTTGTATTTTGTAAAGCCCAAATGGGCTAAGGTTTCTTTGGGCCCAAATGGGTCACGTTTGTCAAAAAAAAAAAAAAAAGAAAAAAAAGGAAAAAGAAAAGAAGAGGCGCGCACAAAATAAAAAGTCGTACGCATTTTCAAAAAAAATTGTGCGAAGCAAAAGCCGTAAAAAATGGTTGAAACAACTTAAAAAAATTCGAAAAAAATTGATGAATGTTTTGAAAGCCGAACGGCTTATTGGTATTTTGTAACCTCATTATAGTGTCTTCTCCCAACTTTGTCGATATTCATGTTTTCCGACAAGTATGGGAGAAAGGGGGAGTGTATATGTAGAGTCACAGGTCTATTCAGATGTTCCAGATTGCAGATTCTCCAGACCAACCGATTTTCAGACTCTACGGTTTTCAGATGAAGGTTTTTCCATGCGCAATTCCAGACTCGACGTTCAGGTTCCGAGTCCCAGTTTGATGCGCAGTTGTTCAGACTCGACGATTGTCTTCCGAGTCTCCAGTTTCAGACATACACGAGTGTGCGGTCATTTTCAAATGAGCATATGTTGCCATCATTGTCAGTGGTCCCCATCATTCTTCTTGTTGTCAGGCCAGAGTTTTCATGTGAGCCATAGGGACTCCAGAGCAGAGGACCATTCCCTATGCCATTGAAGGCAAGGGTTTTCATGTGCTATCATAGGTACACCAGAGCAGTGCACCATTCTCCGAGCCAGATGGGAGAGATCCAGTTCTCCGACGAGGAGACTATTTTCAGACTCCATTCTCCAGCAACCGTGGACTCCGACGAGGATTGCACAACCACGGCCCTTTTTCCAGTTCGGCCCTTTTCAGAGATGGAGCAGTTGTCCACATTATTGTGGCGGGCCAGAGTACTCCGATGAGGAGACTCATTTCAGTTGCAGTGACTCTGACAGGCGCAGTTCAGAGCACATGTTCTCCGACGAGGAGATTCATAAGACTCACACTCTAGCCCGTTCGTCCTCCTCACCTGCACGGCATGAGAAGCAACGTCCTCGACTGCAGCAATGTGCGCGTTGGGTTGATATTGTCCGTAGTGTCTTGTAGCATTGAGTTGAGTTTCTTTCCGTTTGTCCAAGCTGAGCATTACATGCTCCAGCTTGAGGGGAGTGTTAGAGTATTTGGTGTGCGTCCATTGAGTTGTAAGAGGGGAAATGGATCCTGGAGAAGATCCATTTACCCCATCCAGTTGTTTAGTCCCACATCGTCCAGTGGTGGGACTTGGAGGCTCTGGAGAGGCTATATAAGGAGCCCCAGACCTCATGTACTCATTGAGAAAGTGAATAGAAAAATACGCCCCTTTGAGGGCTTTGATTCTCCCGTGGTTTCATCCCGCTCCTCACGGAGTAGGGTTCCACGTAAAATCATGGTGTTCCATGTTCTATCTTTCTTGTTTTTATGCTCTGTTTATCTATCGCTTCCGCATTCTTCATATTTTATAACAGAACCCACCCCGCTTTTGCTAGAAGTGTCGATGCCATCGAGAGGAGAAGTCAAGGCTCCTCGCCCTGGAGAGTGAGGAAGGAGGTGATGCTCAGTGCTAGGGGATCGACCTCCGCTTGGAGGGGGGAGGATCCGCCATGGAGCTCTGCCTGTTGGAGGGTGGCTACCGCCTTCGGCCTTTTTTTCATTTTTTTCGTTGGTGCGGCGCCATCACCTAGGTGATGCGCGATCGCCACCTTGTGGTAGCCTGAAAGTCGTCAGGGAGGTCGGATGGGGATCTACCGTCGCTTGAACTTTGGGGCCTCCTTTGCACGATACCGCTAGAGCTGTGCTACCTAGAGATGGCGACTCTCATATGAAGTGCATACGGGGAGAGGCATTGTCGCCTTCTCCTCTTCCTCTTTCTCTTCCAGCGACATTCACCATCTAAAGGAGAGGTTTGGTGCCTCCTTGCATCGTCTGCTCTTCATTATTTTTTTGAAATTGCGACTTGGAGAGGAGGAGGCATTGTCATTGAGGAGAGAAGCGAAGATGACAGAATCTTCAAAATTAGAGTTCTTGAAATCTTCAGAACTTGGAGAGAACGGTTGTGAACCCAAATCGATCAATGCATGTTGGAGATACCTCAAGGGAATTCTTCAGAACTTGCTGAACGACACAAAATTAGGGTTTCATCTGAAACCCCGTTGTAATAGATGTTGGATGCATCTTGAATAAGGGTCTCCATCAAAAATCCCTAGAAATTTCTTGAACAAATCAGCAAACACGAATCGAATCTGGAACAATAATATCCAAATATGCGTCAAACAATCTCCAAAACTTGAACAATATAAATGATAGATCTTTCAAGAATAATTAAAACCCCCAAAAAATCGAACCTGCTCTGATACCATGTTAGAAAATACGAATACATACGCGTTAATCAAAGAAAAAGAGCAAGAACATGAAGAGCATCGGGATTTTACGTGGAAACGTTCTCCTTAAGGAGCGGGATGAAACCACGGGAGAACGCCTCAAAGGGTTGATGTTGTCATTGCACTTTCTCATCTGATACAGGAGGTTTGGGGATTTTTAATATAGCCTCCACAGACCCTCAAAGTCCCACCACTAGATGATGTGGGACTAGACATTGGATGTGGTAATTGGGATCCAATTACCCATCTACCACATATGACGCATATACTCCAACAAAGATGATTTCTTTTATCACCTTTGCCTATTGTTCCAAGAACCCTAATAGGGTGTGGGTCTTGCTACTTGTTGGGGTTGTATATCATTTGGTGACATTTTTTCCTTCAACCTCTTTGTTGTGCTTTGGGTTACTTTCCTAAATAAACTACGAGGGTTGCCGTGAGTATTGTTGGTTTTTGTTCTAGCGATGTGGGACAAAGTTGAGATTGGGGGAACTTCAAGATGGAAAACCAACCTGTACAAATCACCACCATAAGATTAACCAAAGATAACTATGTGATATGGTTGACTGTTGTCGAAACGACGATCGCTGGTAGGGGAGAATTGGATACATAAAAGGATTCTTCTTAGGAAAAATGGTACCTTGAAGATAATCAAGTAAAGACCAAATTGAAGTGACATTCAACACTGTATTCTTCGGAAAAAGATACTGCTAAAGAAATGTGGACGACACTTGAAAGTATGTATGGTAAAAAAGGAGGGATATACGAATTTATCAAGCAAACCCAGGAGATTTATAGTCTGCATCAAGAAGGGGTGATATGTTGCAATCTACTATGGGGCTCTGATGTCTAAATGGGAGGACTTAGATTTCCAATCTGAGGAATCTTGGGAAATGTAGTATAGATCAGAAAACTTTCTGGGACAGAGAATGGAAGAATAGAATTTTCATATTCCTTGCTGGTTTGGACTTGGCTTTTAAAAATGTCAGGAGTCAGATTTTGAACTCAGGAGTGACATCAAGCATTCAAGCATTCAGGAGATTTATCCTCAGATTGAAGCTGAGGAACAAAGATGACTTGTGATGACTGGGCCTAATGATGAGGTCAGAACAAATGAGTGTTCCACTCTTGTATCCCAGGGAAATAACATTGGAAAGTTGTATAGGAGATGCACTCACTGCAAGAAAGCTGGACATTCTGTTGATTTCTGTTGGAAGCTCCGAGAAGAAACTGCCTAGAGGACGATATGATCGGAAGATAAAGAAGGTTGCTGCTATGCATCTGAACAGGCTAAAGGATACATGAAAAAGATCATGTCCGATCAGATTCAAGAGCTTCAAGTTTATCTAAGTAGAATAAGTGCTCGAGATGAAAATGTTGACGAAGCCTACATCACCAATTCCGCTCTTGCCACTGCTGCATAAAAGAAAGGAAATTATAAGAGTATTAATGACCAGAAAGAATGGATAATTGATAGTGGAGTCATCGATCATATGAGTGGTGATCCAAAACATTTTTAAAAATACAAATTGACATCCGGCAAGGATCATGTTTCTCTGACGATGGATCTCATGTTTTTGTGGCATGCAAAGGGAGTATATCTCTCCTTAACAAACTCCTTATCCACAATGCTCTTCATATTCCAAACATGTCCTAAAATCTACTTTCTGTGAACAAGATAACAAAAGAGCTTAATTGTGATCTAATTTTGTGTTCTGATCATTGTATACTGTGAGACTTGGTAACATGGAAGAGGATTGGGATTAGTTTGGTTTTTGAAGGCTTATATCATCTCCCAGTTAAAGTTGCAATTGCATTAACCACAACGATTCAACAACATAGAGACAAGAATGATTGTCATCATCTGGTCCTACAGTGGCATGAGCAGCTTGGTCATCTTTTCTTTTAGTTTACTTGAAGACTTGTTTCCTGCATTATTTAGAAATTTATGTTTTGAGAACTTAGTCTGCTATGTTTAAAGGCTAAGCATACCCATGCAACTTATTCTGTCTCTAAAAGTAAGACAAGTAAATCTTTTGAGCTACTTTATTCAGATGTACGAGGTCCCTCTAATGTTCCCACTCTTGGTGGCTACAAGTATTTCATTACTTTGATTGATGATTACTCTAGAAGCACTTTTGTTTATCTACTTCACACTCGTGGAGAATTTTGTTGACATGGTGAAGAGTTTTTTTCACCATATTGAGACATAATATAGGAAAATGATCGGATGATTCAGATCTGATAATACACATAAATACTTTGTTAGGGAACTACAAGATTCGTTTACTATTAAAGGCACCGTTCATGAGACTTCATGTAGTTATACTCATCAACAAAATGTGATGTTGAATGGAAGAACAAACACTTACTTGAAGTTTTTTTTTAGGCTCAAAAAAGGGGGACACACTCACAGGTGCTCACCCCAGTGCATTAAAAACGGTAAAGAGATACTTACATGGGGTAATGGAAGAACAGCAAACGAAATACAAAGTGACGGGGGGTACCCAAAAGGCGGTACCCCCGCTATAAAAGCATCATATTACATTGAGGTCCAGTCAATTAGGAAACCCGAAGCCGAAGAGCAAATATTCTCCAGATAGAACCGCTGCCTAGCAAAGATTGCTTTGTTTCTTCCCAACCAAAGGCTCCACAGCCGCGCGATAGGATCCAGCAGCGAAAATCCGCGGTCGCCCCCTACCACGGAACAAGCTATCACAGAACGAAGCCAAAGAGGACAGGTCGAGCCAGCCCTAAGTCGTCCCACAGAGCAGAAACACGGATGTTTTGTTTCTTTCCAAGTAAATTTGTTTCAGCCTAAGAGATTTTGTTTCAGCCAAGGAAAGTTACCAAGTAAATTTTGTTTCACCTAAGAGATTTTGGGGAGAAGCTATTCTCACAACTCACAAGTGCCTTTATGGCACTCCTTTTTCGGTTATTCAACTTGGGGGTAAGTCATTTGCCATTCCTCCAAAGATATTTGGTTATGTTTGCTATGTTTATAATTCTGCACCCGATGTAAAGAAGCTTGATGCTCACAGAATCAAATATGTTTTTTGGGATATTCCCTTACTCAAAAAGGGTATAAGTCCTTCGATTCTAGGGATGGAAAATTGCATGTGACTAAAGATGTCGCCTTTATAGAGCATGAATCTTATTTTTCCACACAATTCCGTCAGGGGGAGAATGGAAGTAATGATGAAGGAAATGTACAAGATATTGTCCAAGATGTTTTTTTCGTGGATGCGGGTTATGATTCATTAGGTTATTTAGGCGGTTCAAATCAAATTGGTACCAAAATAGAAGCTTCGTTCTTTACATTGGCATGAAAAAGGCTACAGTAAAAAAGATCAACAAGGGATTCTTGTGCAAGCAGAGGAAAGAGAAACAAATCCCAATCATGCTCAAACCCCGGATCAACCAAGTTCATCTGAAACATTAGGTAATACTAACTATCATATGGAAAAAGAGGTCAACAATGAAAAAAAGATGAGGAGGTTGTGGACTTGATCGTCTGTAAAGGGGATTCAGTGGCACAAAGACGTGGACGTAGGAAGTAAAGCATCCCTCAAGATATGTTGAATGTACCAAATATCCTATTAACATATACGTAGGATATTCTAAACTTAACAAAAATTATGGAGGCTTTATCTCTTCACTTTCTACTTCGGTTATTCCTAAAAATGTTGTTGAAGCTAACTTTGATCCAAGATAGGTTCATGCTTTGCAGGAAGAGATAAAGGCCCTCGAAAGAAATTGCATCTAGGATATTGTGGATATTCTGGATAGGGTGCATCCATTTAGGTCTAAATGAGTTTACATTATAAAATACAAGTCAAATGGGAAAGTGGAAAACACAAGGCTAGAATTGTTGTAAGGGGTTTCAGTCAAAAATATAGTATTGACTACCTGGAGACATTTGCTCATGTGGCAAAGATGAATACAATTCATGTTGTTCAATCTCTTTTTGTACTAAAGGAGGGGAAACTTTTACTAGATGGATGTCAAGAATGCCTTCTTGAATAGGGATCTTCAAGAAGATGTTTATATGCATATGCCACTAGGCCATGAAAGCTTTGTATGGATTGAAACAATCACCTAGAGCTTGGCTTGAGAGGCTTAAAATGATGATGATCAGATTGGTATATCATTAAGGAAACAATGATCATACGCTATTGGTTAAAAAGGGGAATCATAAGGTGGATATTCTTCTTGTATACATGGATGACATGATCATCACATGAGATGATGAGATAACACGTTCGAAAGGAGAGATGTCCATGATCTTTGACTTGAAGGACCTTGGAAGTCTTAAGTACTTTCTAGGTATCGAATTGACACGGTCGAATGAAGGCATGATTCTTTGTCAAAGAAAATATATTGTGGATTTGCTAAAGGAAACCTGGAATTTAGGGTGTAAGCATGCTTCTACTCCTAGTGAGGGGAGACATAAGCTGAGCATCAAGGATGGAAAGCAACTTGATGAAAACCTTTAGAGTCGATATCAGAGGCTAGTTGGTATGTTGATTTATTTTACTCTAATTAAGCCCGACATTACATATGTTATCAATGTTATAAGTCAATTCATGCATGATCCTACTGATATTCATATGAAAGTAGTAAAGTGTATCCTCTACTATATAAAGAAGGATCCAGGAAAAGGTCTCATTTTTACCAAGCGTACAAGGATCGAGATCGAGGGATACACTTATGCATATTGGGCCGATACACCGATGCAAGGAGATCTACAACTGTGTATTGCATTTTTTTAGGTGGCAACCTGGTGGTTTGGAGTAGTAAACGTCAATCGGTTTGTGCGAGATCCGATGCTGAGGATGAATACCGAGCTGTTGCAATGGGAGTTGTAGAGATGTTATGGCTTAAGATGGTTCTAACTGACATTGGAATAAATCTCGAACTACCTATGAAGCTATTCTGTGATAATCAGGTTGCTATAATACTATCCAACAATATGTAATCTATGAAAAAACCAAACATGTGGAGATTGATCGCCATTTTGTCAGAGAGAGAATCAATCCTAAGGAGCTAGTCCTACAATACATAAAAACTGAAGACAAAGTTGCCGATGTCTTCACCTGGAGGCTTCCCACGACTAGTTTTGAGAAGAATGTGAGCAAGTTGGACATGTATAATCTATATGCTCAACTTGAGGGGAGTGTTAAGCTGTGTATTATGTGAGTAAATGGATTATGGTGAGGATTCATTGACCCATTTGGGGCTTTTTGTATCTCACCTTTCCCTTGTCTCATAAAGAGAAAAAACAAGAAAAGAAAACCCTAATTGCTATGAGCAATAGGGTTGTTCCCCTATGTTTTTCATCCTCCCTCCGTGGAGGATTTCCATGTAAATCTCGGGTCTCTATATTTGCATGTTTACAATCATTGTGTTTGCGTGTTTACAAATTTCAAGTTATCAGCATCTTGCAAGTATCAAATATGATATGGAATATGATATTAGAGAAAAGCAAACTAATGATAATAGACTTCAGAGATTTATTAGAAAAATCATTAAACAAACAAGTACAAAAATAAAAAAACTCATGGATCTTTTTCACATGAGATATTCAAAGGTCATACAAAAAGCCCTTAAGCACAATGTATCTAGGTTTTCATTAGTTGTGACCCTCCGAGATATTACAATATCAAGTATGCCCCTCCCCTTTTAGCAATATCTGTTGTGCCCACGACTTCTTATTGTTCTATCACTTGTGCCCCGCGAGTTAGTTGTTGTAAATCCCCAACAAAAACATGTGTTAACTTTGGAGACACAAGTGGAAATAAATTAGAAAAGAAGGGCTGAGAGGACTTTCTTGACCTTCCTAAGCCTCTCCCTCTGCTCTCCCCTCCTCCCCAGACTAACCTACCTCCCCTCCTCCTCCCCCCTGAGACCGAACTCATCCTCCCTATGTCAAGAGTAATGCAGCATCCAATATAACCTGGAGAAATCAATTGAAGGTTGCAATTTAACTTGTCTACGCTCGATAATTTAGATGCGCATAAGCATCCGCAAAAAAAAGATTGCCTCCTTTCCATCACACGAACTTGAAAACGCAAAACATGTCAAGACAAGGAAGAAGGTATATGTTTTGTGTTCCTATTACGATTGACGAGGTGATCATGGACGATGTTGAGGAGTTTCTTGTCCTTGGACTTGGAGATCTTCTGGAGGGTCTTGGGGTTGGTGATCGTCTGGAGCTTGATGTTGGAACGCAACACGTTCTCCTTCCTCTTCTCCCTCTCCTCACTCCTCTGTTGCTTCTCACGCTTGTTCTTGTAGATCTCCTTGAGTTCCTCCCGCTCGTGGAAGGCCCTCTTGACCTCACGGTCACGTACGCTGCTCGACGGTGGAGCCGACATGTGAGACGAGGGCGAAGAAGGCATGTTGGGTGGGGGGGTGCTTCCAGCGACAGCCCGAGGCTTTGCCGACAATGACACTCTAGAAGGGGGAAGGATTGTCATGGAGGGCGGGCTTCTTGCGAGGAGGTTTGGGGTCGAGGTCCATGGAGATCTGCAGGTCACCTTCTCCATCATCTTGCTCCCCCTCCTCCTCCCCCTCATCTCTGCCCCCACCCTCCCCCTCCTCTGATCCCAACCTCCCTCCTCCTCTGCCTCGTCCTCTCCCCTCCTCCATCCCAACCTCCCCCTCCTCCTTTACCAGCATCCCCCTCCTTCGCCTCGTCCTCTCCTCCGCCCCAGCCCCCACCACTCTTCTGCCCCCATCTCCTCCACCCCTAGCCTCCCCAGGTCGACCTCCTCCTCCACTTATATCCTTTGCCCCCTCAGGCAGCAGACGAATCACTCATCTATTGTTGCTCGTATTGTGTTCCTCATGCCCATCGTTGCGATCCCCTTTCCTCAGTGATCCTTCACTGCCACGTACTTGAGCTCCGCTGTCATCGTCGGAGGCCCACACATAAAAGGCATCAAGGTCAGAGAAGTCAAAGGGGTGAAGGAGGAAGTGGAGCCTTTTCTTCCAGATATGCCCCTCTTAACTACACCATGGTTTGATTAAACCGTGGTCAAGTTCAACTTATGATAGAACAACAAGAATCGAGGGCACAACTGATATTTCCAAAAAGGGAGGGGCATAACTGATATTGCAATATCTCAGAGGGGCACAACTTATAAAAATCCATGTCTCGAACCCTTTTGTTCCTCTTCAACTCTTAAGATAATTATATATGTTTCTCTGTCTATTTTATGTTATTATCTTTTCTCAGGACTTAGCATGTAATTAACCCAAGGACTTTTCTCCTATATAAGAGAGCCCTTGGTCTATTCTAATACATGAACAAATTTTCTCCCAACATGGTATCAGAGCAACGGTCCTAGACCGGGGTTCCTTTATCCCACCCAAAACCCAAACCTTACACCTCCCCCCCCCACACGCAGCCAACGCCGCCGCCGCCAGAGGAGCTCCCAACCCCACCAGCACCTGCCGCCCGCGCTCCAGAGCCCCAGCTCTTCGCTCCTCGGGCGTCGTTGTGGCTTCCAACGCCGCCCAAAGGTGACCGGACCACCACTACATTGGATTGTGAAGCTTGTCAGCTTGGGAAACATCATCACTCTTCCTTTTCGAGTCATCCAAGTCGTCATAGCAGTCAGTCTTTTGAGTTGTTTCATTTTGATATTTGGGGTCCGAGTCGTGTTCACGATCATCAGGGACATCGTTATTATATGGTTGATGTCAATGATTATTCTAGATTGTCTTGGGTGTTCTTGTTGAAACACAAGTCTGAAGCAGGTGCTATCATTAAAAAATTTCTTCTGGAAGTCAAAAATATTTTCTCTGCAAATATCAAATTCATTCGTACGGATAATGCATTAGAATTTTCAACTTTTCATTTATCTGAATTTCTAAGTTCTATGGGCATTATTCATCAAACTTCACGTAGTTATACTTCACAACAAAATAGTGTGGCTGAACGAAAACATCGCCACCTTCTTGATGTCACGCGTACATTGTTGATACAGAGTCGTTTTCCCAAGAAGGACCTATTTTCTCTCACACCCAGAGTCTTCGGGTATGTGGCATTTGTCCATGATTTCACTCCTGGTCATGACAAGCTCTCACCCAGAGCGATCAAATGTGTGTTTTTTGGATATTCTCATACCCAAAAAGGGTATAAATGTTTTGATCCTATTGGTAAAAGATACTATGTGAGTGTTGATGTTACCTTCTTTGAATCCATTATGTATTTCTCTCCCACAGGTGACAGACTATCCAAAAGCAATACTGGAAAGGATGTTGTTGTTCCTCCTCCACCGTCGCTTCCACCAACTGGCTCCCATGGTACATAACAACATACACCACCACCACCTCCACCTCCAGTTATTCGACAACGATTCCTACCTTTGGTTTTTACTCGCAGGTCTTCTACTGGCACCTCTGCTCATAGGCCGTCCATATCATCCAGCACGCCACAGGTATGTCATGATAACATTGTTTCAACTAATGGTAGTGGAGTTCTTCATGACACACAGGGTGACTTAGGCCACCAAGACAGCGGAGATGTTGATCTACATGTTCCTGTTGCCCTCAGGAAGCCTCGACGCAAGTGTGCCACCTACCCACTTGTTGCACATGTTTCTTTGGATCACTTGTCTGATGACTACAAGAGGTTCGTAGTAGGACTCCCCGCAGTTTCTATCCCACGTATTTACACAGAGGCCTTACAAGACAAGTAGTGGCGCCAGGCAATGGAAGAAGAAATGGCAGCGTTACGGTCACGAGGAACATGGAGAGTTGTTCCTGCTCCCAATGGTGCATCGATTGTCAGTTGTAAGTGGATATTCTCCATTAAGCAGAACGTAGATGGCAGTGTGGATCGCTACAAGGCAAGGGTTGTGGCACGTGGTTTCACCCAGACTTATGGGGTGGATTAACAGGACACTTTTTCTCCAGTTGCAAGACATTCGACACTGCGAATTCTACTTTCTGTAGCAGTTTCACAGGATTGGCCGTTATATCAGCTGGATGTCAAGAATGCCTTTCTCTACGGCGACCTTCAGAAGGAGGTCTACATGTAGCAACCACCTGGGTTTACTGTTGAGGGAGAGTCCCAGAGTGTATGCAAGCTACATAAGGCGATTTATGGGCTGAAGAAGAGTCCGAGAGCTTGGTACCAAAAGCTATCGGAGTTGATTGACAACATGGTTTTGTAAGGTCTACTGCGGACCACTCACTGTTTGTTCAGAAGACAGAGAAAGGTATGGTTTCCATTCTTGTTTACGTAGACAATATTATTGTTACAGGTGATGATGCTCATGGCATTCGACTAGCCAAGGAATTTTTAGGTTAACAGTTTGTACTAAGGACTTTGGTACTCTTCGATACTTTCTGGGTTAGAATTTGCTAGAAACCAGCGTGGTCTACTGATGACTCAGAGGAAGTTTGTGATGGATCTTCTTTCTGAGACAGGTATGACCGGATGCAAGCCTACCACTACACCTATGGACCCAAGTATGAAATTATATGACAAGGATACTGAGGATGTAGATAGCAGAAGATACAGAGAACTGGTTGGGAAGATGTTATATGTTACTATCACCATGCTAGATATTATGTCTGCAGTGAACAAAGTTATCCAGTTTATGGAGCAGCCCAGAAAGGTACATATGGATGCCATTCACATGATCTTAAGATATTTAAAGAATTCACCCGGTACTGGTTTATTATTCAGTAGGGATACATCCCTGGAGGTGAGAGCATGTGCTGACGTAGACTATGCAAGTTGTCCCATAGACAGGAAGTCCACATCGGGATTTGCAGTTTTTGTTGGAAACTCATTTGTCTCATGGAAAAGCAAGAAACAAACTATGGTAGCCAGATCAAGTGCAGAATCTGAATACAGGACCATGGCACAAGGAAGTGCAGAGATGATGTACGTTAGATCGGTGTTGACTGATCTTGCTATTGAAGTCCCTCTTCCAAAGCGACTCTTATGTGATAATCAAGCTGCATAACAAAGCATATTGAGGTGGACTGTCACTACACCAGAGACATGATACAGAAAGGGCTCATAGCTACCTCTCATGTTCCAACAGGGGATCAGACAACCGACATCTTCACCAGGGCTCTATCTCGAAGTCCATTTCAGAAGTGTTGTTCCAAGCTGAGCATGATAGGTATATATGCTCCAGCTTGAGGGGGAGTGTTAAGATAATTAGATATGTTTCTCTGTCTATTTTATGTTATTATCTTTTCTCGGGACTTAGCATGTAATTAACCCAAGGGCTTTTCTCCTATATAAGAGGGCCCTCGGTCTATTTTAATGCATGAACAATTTTTCTCCCAACATCAACAATGAAGAATTTCATTAAAAATCCTTTAATTGCTTTAAATATAAAAAGATTTTGTTATGATATAGTTTTCTTAATAAAATATATTATTTTGATTAAATTGCATATGTTTTGGAAGAAAATAAGGCTTACGCCTCACTTCGATTCAAGGAAAACTGCTAAGTTCCACCTTCCATTATTTAAAGGGATACTTTCACCCATAACCCTGAGTAGTTTTGCAGTTATAATCATAACCCTGCACAATCATGAATTACATGAGAAACCCCGAATAAATGTCCCATCCTACACCCATAACCCTCCATTATTTTAGTCAGTTAACTCAACCAGATCTAAAGTTAATCTAACCAATCCTATTGATGAATCTGTGATTCATCACTCTTAAAGTTGAAAATAGAGCCTTGTTCCCGAGTATTTAGCAGCATATTTCCCTTTATCTTGCATAAATAGCATTCATGTATCAATCCACAATAAATGCATTTTAGCACTCATATCAACATTAAATAAGAAGCCATTTCATTTGTAAAATCCACTTGTAAAATGTCCACCAATAATTCACCTAACTATTTGTATTTTATATACCCTCTGAAATCAAATAACACCTGCCTTAGTGTATATTATTAGTTCATATAAGGAAGAAGGCCAAAAATCCCTACCCTGTAAATTGCCCAATAAAGCCTCAAACCCAGTTAGAGAACCTGGATCTTAGGATGCCAATATCCACCTTATACAACCTCCGAATTAGGTCTACTCACCTTCAGATTAATACACATCCAGAGACCTTTAAAATGAGACCAATTTCATTCAATTTGGAGCTCGTATGCAAAACTTGGGTTTTTGGGCCCCCTTGTATACTATATATATGTATATTTGTACTCTTGTATTTTTGTATCATATTTGACCTCATCTCTATTTTTGGTCAGCATAAAACTTGTTATCTCATCGAGATCTACAACTTTCGTGTTTTGAGTTTTTCCAAATTCGGCCTCCTTCTCACTCTAAATTCACTTTCTTCCTCAGCCACTCAGAGCTGGCCACGTGGCACCCTCTGATTGCGCCACGCGGCCCGCGTCTTTGAGCGCCACGCGCCCAGCCCTCTCCGTCGTCCGATCACTCGCCTTCTCCCTCGATATGGACCATTCATCATCGCATCGCCTTTCAGCCGCCCGATCTATCCATGGATCTCATTTGGATCGTTCATTCGCGCTTCGCCCTCAGCAAGCCACGTGGTGCACTAGGCGCCCTCCGATCATCGCCAGAAACCCTCAATCCTAGCCCTTCATCTCGCGCAATATCTGGACCCTTCGATCAAAACCCCAGACCTCATCAGGACCGCCCATCAGCGTCGTGCTTGCAGCCCTCCACGTGGCATACCCGAAACCGTTCGATGGATCCACCCTAGATCTAATCCTAAGCGTCCACCCGCGCCTCCATCAGGGCCGTTGGATCTCGCGATCCAACGGTCCGGGCATCGTCTTCCACCTTCTGCACACCCCGCACCCCATGTCGTCCACCGTGCGCGAGGGGCTGCACCCTTTCTATTTTGGGAGCCACTCCGGCCACCCTCTTCGCCTCCCTCCACCACCACGACGTACATCACTCTACCCTTATCCTCGCCAACCCCCTCGATCACAACGAACACCCTCCACTTCGCTCCACGATGCCCACCAAACCCACCTCTTCGCCACCTAGGCCGTCACCTCTAACCTTTAAATACTCTGCCTCCGGCCACCTTCACCACCATCCGCCATTCCAGAGAGAAACCCCAAGCTTCGACCTTCATTTTGGTGACAACAATTTGACGTGACATTGAGCGAAGACCCGGCTTCTTCTCCGGCGAGATCCACGGCCATCCCCGCCGTGCCGCAGCCTCCTTCATGAGCTGCACGAGCTCAGGATCCTCTACCGACCTTCGAGCGACGACCAGGAGCACGAATCTGAGCTCCATTTCCCAGGTAGAAGCCTCCATCGCCTCCCCAATCTTCTTCTTCTTTTCCGTGCTTTTTCTCATAATTTATTCACCTTCCCCGATCGACATCACCTTCATCTGACCTAACTCCGAGCTTTGCCTCGGAGTTGGCACCCTCGCACACCCTTCCATTTTCTCAGACCACACACTTCACCTCACGCCGATGAGAGCTCCGCCACCTTGGCGGAGCTCGATCACCGGACCCCTACTACGCCCCTCAGGACTCGCACTTCACTCACGCTGACTCTACATACACGACGCACGCCTCGGCTATACCGCTAACCCCCTACATGTACATCTACATCATTGGCCGGAACTTCATCGGAGCTCAGCTCGAGCTTCACCGCTATCGGTCGCTAAACCGCTCCAGCCTCAGTTGAGATCTCCGGCTGATACCAGACGCTTCCACGACCCTCCCCAGCTTCTCAGCAACCTCCAGAGAGCTTCATCGACGACCCGAGGAGGAGGCGGAGCTCAAGACCCCTCGTCGGAGCACATCCCTCTCCGCCGGAGGAGGCGACAGACTGTTGGGCATGAATCCCAGCACCCGTCCGATCCCCTTGATCGGACGGTTCGGAGCCATCCATGTCGCCATCAGCCGCAGCCATCGGATCAGGAGGATCCCACGCTCCAGGCGCACCACGTCGGATCAGGAGGATCCCACGCGCCGTTGGATCTTCACTTGATCCACGGTCCACATTGCGCAACGTCGCCCGATCCGAGCCTCTTCCCCGACCACCAGGCTCAGATCCCCTAAAGCTACTCCGAGCCAAGTCCGTGTTGGACATGCGAGCCCACGGCGAGCCATTATGCAATAAATGTTATTGCGAATATCAATCCCTGATCTGAAATGAAGAATGAATAATTTGCATAATAGGTCCCTTAGTACAATTAGGGTTATGTACCAAGGCCATCTTAATAATCATACAGCTGTTGATTCAACTATTGAATCATAGAGGTTGCTGCTTGGATGAATATCTAAAGGGTTAGATTGAGGACTCATCAAGTACCGTCAAATGATTGTTAAGAGATGATCTCCAGCCTGAGTAGGAGATGGCAATCCTTTCTCATTTAGGCTGATATTTGACCGACCTCTTGATGCATGTCCTCTGCATAGGAATAGAGATTCGGAGGTGTCAAATTAGTTAGGTCAAAGAGTTGACTTAACGAGATCGAGATAACCAAAGTCCTATATCGTATGTTGTCACAATACAGGTACGCATCCTCTGACCGGAGACAGATGTGTTACTATATGTCTAAGTATGTACATTTGGCAGACCAATAGGTTGATGACCTAACCAAGGTCTATACACCGGTGCATTGGTGTGCATATAAGGGCATATGAGTAATACGATCTCTCAAAGGGATCATACAGGTTCATTTATTGAACCAGAAGGAATGAGCTCACTCATGAGATATTGGGAAGAATCAAATTCTGTGCGCACGGTCGTCTCGCTTTGGAAGCTTGACTGAATTTGTAGGTTTGATATATACTTTTGGAAAGTATATGATTAAGACGTGGGTATGATATACTCTTTTTTGGAAAAGTGTGTGATCGATACCAACTCCCAGTGATCAAATGAGAAACTTACTGATAGAACCCTGGAGTAGACAGTATAAAGTTGATCTAATACTTCGGGTTTATTCTGAGTCTTCCAGTATGCAGGATGTACAGGTATTGGGAATACCTGAGGGTGATGTGATCATAAACGATTGTATAACCATGACGCTTCTATTCCTAAGGAGTGATGAAACGGGTCTGGATTTTAGTGACTCCTCTCAGTAGAGAAGTAATCTGATCTTGGTCCAAATGTTGGACATTGATCTGAATGTGATTCAAATGCAATGAGAAGATTAGATTTGCGGTCTTGATTTAATCAAGCATCTATAGGAGGCCCGCGATCTGGATTTGAGATACGATCTCAATGTCCAAGTCACTATACGTGGAACAATACAATCGCCCTATCCTTATCTCCAAGTATTCGCGGAGAAAGCGCATTATCCTTGAAAGGGTTCAGGATAATTTCATTGTTGATATAAGTATCCAAGCATTGAGAAAATGGATAATTAAATGTGATTTAATTATCATGAATAATATGAATTTGATTCATATTATAAGGAAAGTTATCTTAGATAATTAAATGTGATTTGATTATCAAAGATGTGAATAATGTGAATGTGATTCATATTATTTGGGCACACGAGAAAAAGAGATCCAATATGATTAAATATGATTTAATTATCATGGATATGAATAATGTGGATAGTAATAACCAATTATTCATAATATATTATAAATGTGATTTATAATGTACTAGAGAGCTAATTATAATTTATATTTGTTGATTAATTATTAATGTGTATTGGATACGCATTGTGTAATTAATTGAAAATGTAAATTATATTTTGTTTTGGGTTGTGAATGTGATTCACAATTTTTCAATGACAAGATTGCAATATTCTGAAAATTAATTATGAATTATTTTTGAAGAATAAATCATAACAAAAGTTGTTGAATTAAATAATGGAGAATTTCATGGAGATATGCAATCTCATAAGATTTCATGAGATTGCCCACTTGGAAATATGTGGTTGTCCATTATATTCCAATGGGATTGGGATCTCCATGGAATTTGTCTCCTTATTTGATTGGTTTAATTTTAGGATTGATGTATATTTGATTTGTCAAATATATTTGATCTAAATTAAATCAAAAGTTGTTGGCTTTTACCAACAATAATCTTGACCATTGGATTAGATATAAATCAATCTCATCCATTGATTTTATATGTCCCATGGATTGAGATCCATGGATCCCAAAACCCTATAAATAGAGAGGCATACCATGCTCTCTTGAGATACATGCTATTGGAGCATATCTCTCTCTTTCTCTCTTTCTTCTTACACGCCTACACTCTCTCCCTCTCATATGGCTGTCCACCATGGATGCCCTAGAGGGAGTTCTTCATCGCTGCAGCGTCGTCGTTATGCTGTCCGATCGTTTGCTGGTGGATCTCCGTCTCCTTCGGTGCGCCTCACTCGTGAAGAAGACGTCGGATCTCGTGTGTCGAGATCAGGAGATCCACCGCTTGAATCATCAACATGGATTGCGAGAAGCACACGGTTCATCCCTGCGCTCGCAAGCGTCTCCTCCGTCGGATCGGACTTGAGACAGGAGGTCTCTTCGTTTAGAGACTTGATCGCAACCACGCTTCAAGAGGTAATCCTATTAGTTGTTTGTGGTTTAGACGAAACGATCCGAGAAGTGTTCTTGGATCATGTGGTTTTGTCGCATAAAAATTTTTAATTTCTGCTGCATAGAACAACTAGTGCGACTAGTCGTTCTTCGTCGTATTCGATACGACGCTCACGCTTCCGTGATGCGCTTAAGGATCTAACCATATCCTTCAGTCCGAGCCTCCAGAGTTCCCCGAGCCTCCTTCTGAGCCTCTGTAGTCCACCGAGCCTGGGACCCCACGTGGTTTTTACGTGCGGTTCTGGGTATTTTGCAGCGAGACCTCTGGAAGTTTTCATAATTACATTTCAGTCCCTGTCAGGACACCCCACGTTAGGAGCACGTGTTCTGTGGGAAATTTACATCCACCCCCCAACATTATAGGTAATTGCATATCAGTCCCTGTCAGTATGTTTTATTTTTGTCAATTTTATTTTATGTAATTGCAAATAGACCCCTGTCTTTGCTCGCATATTTAGGGCATTCACTTTAACTCATTTTTCAAGTTTGAAAATTGCATTGTGTAGTTTAATTTGTCCTCTTTCATATGTGACACTTGGCATATTTTTGTGGAAATAGTGGTTTTTATTATTAATTAATTGGTAAAATTTTCTCATACTTTGCCCATTTATGCCTATTAATTTGTAGTAATTTCTCTGTGACCCCAAGAATCGCCAAAAATTCACATTAGACTGAGAATAATTAAGTTTACATTGTGCCCAAAAATCGTCTCATTTGCACGCATTCCGAGGCCTAAATAAATCATTTAGTGATTTTCTCAATTAATTTTTAATAGTTATATTTCACTTAGAAATTTAAGTCTACTAATTTTCCTGGATTCTTCACACATAGATCTATCTAGGATAATTTTTATATCTGAAAATATTGTTATTTGATATTTATTAAATTAATTTAGTTAAAATCACCTTGCATCCATTTTAAATTCGTAGTAAATTCATTTAGTGTCAGAAAAATCCAAAAAAATTAGAGTAGCTTACTTTCATAGCATTTCACCTTATGGCCAAGTTTCATTATTTTTGGAATCAATTTGACCATCTTTCTGAATTAACTTGGAAACTGGCCCGATTTTGCATGAGCCTTTTCTCTAGCATAAAATATATTGAAAAAGACCAAAAAAATTTATCACCTAAAAATCCAACCTTGGAAATTTGCTAAAAATCTACCTAAGGAGACAACTGCCTCCCTGAGTTCGACCTTGGGCTTGCCCAAGTAAAATAAATTTGCCACTCGTGATTAAGTTAACATTAATGAAAAGTGGTTTTTGATCTGCTCTTATTATCCGACTGCAACGAACGACAACACACTAATTTGACCATTAATTTGATTAAACTAACAAGGGTAGTAAGACGCACGTTACCTATATCCAACGGCTATAATTAAAAGAAAAAATCTATCTTCCTTCTTCCGACCCCCCCCCCACTTTCTTCTCCAGCTTCCCCCACCCGCCTTGTCATCCCTCCCCTTCCTCCTCCAGCCCTCTCCCCCTCTGTCTCTGCCTCCCGATTACTAAAGCAATTATTTAGTACACCGCGTCCCTGGATGAGACACACCAGCTACCACCACAGCTCACCACAACATAAGAACATTAACATGTGATCCCCCGACAACGCAGGCAGACAAAGCTAGCAACACTCCACATTGCAGCAGGAGCACACATTTGAACCTCATGGAGGTGGATGAGCTCACCTCCCATCACGGCTTCGAGATTGAAGCCCGTGGCCTCACCTACAAGATCGTTCACGGGGCCAGTCCTTTCGCATTCTTACCTCCCGCGGTGACTTCACCTGTGACGTCGTCGAAGCCCGTCCCATCCTGGATAGCATCTCCATCCACGCCAAGACCTTCGAGTACCTCGCTCTCGTTGGGCCTAGCGGAGTTGGTCACCCTCCTCCATATCCTCACCACCGCCTCCCCAACCCCGCCATTTCCCCTCCCGCACTCTTCCTCACTCGCGCTCCCCTCCTCGGTCCCCCCACCGTCCTTAAGCTCATCGCTTCATCCCCCAGCATGACTCACTCTTCCCGCTCCTCACCGTCCGGAGACCCTGCTCTTCACCGCCAAACGCCACATCCCCGATTTCCCTTCCCACCTCCTCCGCCTTCGTCCCCCAGCACGACTCCCTCTTCCCACTCCTCATTGTCAGGGAGACCCTGCTCTTCACCGCCAGACTCCGCATCCCCGATCTCCCTTCCCACGTCATCCACTCCCGGGTCAACTCGCTCCTCGCCAAGCTCAGCCTCGACTCAGTCGCCAACACCCATGTTAGTGATGGGGTCAGGCACCAATGTCTCTCGGGCAGGGAGCGTCGTGGAGGTCGTCTACGACCATGGGGTGGTCGTCCTCGACGAACCCACTTCGGGACTCGACAACGGCTCCGCCCTCCATATTGTGGACGTGTTGAGGGGAATGGTCGAGGGGAGGGGCAGGACAATTGTGATGAGCATACACCAGCCTAGGCTGAGGATAGTGAAGCTCCTTATTAGGGTAGTAGTGATGGTCGTGGGGAGTTGTGCACCAAGGGAGCGTGGAGGCTCTGAAGAGGAGGCAGAGGGTGTTGGGATGGAGCCCCCACTGCATGTGAACGTGGTAGAGTATACCGACCACCTCCTCCAGCAGTTCTCTCCACATCTACCTCCCACAATGGAGAGAGAACGAGATGGCATGATTTGCAAATAAGAATGAGCATTAAGGGCAGTTTTGACTTTTTTAATGGAAACCATCAAATATAACGGGCATCCCAAATGGAACATAACACAAGGTTATGTCATGTAAGAGTTAAGCATTACTCGGGGTTTCTCATGTAATTCACGATTATGCAGGGTTATGATTGTAATTACGAAACTATTCAGGGTTATGGGTGTAGATCTCTTATTTAAAACCTTCATTATGCATAGGCATGATCTTCATTAGGGATCTTTCTTCCTTTAAGATATCTATTACACCCATGTGCTTCTATCCAACTCGACTACAATAGTTTACAGGTGAAATGTGAGCACCGATGTTGTCCTTTATGATCTTGGTAGACGTAAGGTGCACACTCATGTTGTCAATGACATTCGCAGACAAGGTCAACAAAAACTTGTTTTCTTCAGTAATATCCTTATTTTGAGCCATCATAGAAAAATCCACAGATGATCAACCAAAAAGAATATTGATAAATCAACTGAAGACGGAAGTGGGCTTAACATTTGAAAGTGGTGATGGATTGAACAAGAAACTGTAGCACACATATCACCTTGTAGCACATATATCAACTAGTGATCTGTAAAATTTATAAAACTAATCAATTACATGAAACGTCTTCTTCCAAGAAAAATGAAACAACATCAAATCCTCCAATAGAGACAATAGAAAATAAATCACGTTGGAAAAACTAGTTGATAACATTAAAAAGTGATCAATCATACCAAAAAGGTTAATCAATCACGATCAATCCAAATTTTTACAGGTTGCCTAAGTATTGCTCAACCAAAATGATGTGACCTACTACAGTGCATGATCAGCAAAGTCACCCCGTACAACACTGATTTAGCGGTAAACAAATATTGAAATAGAAAGGAGGGCGATGGCATCAATCTAAAGCGACATGAAACTACTAAGCACTTCGAAAAAAATTCGGATTAAGTTTCTCCATAAGACAAACCGATATTGTGTGGAGAACTGACTACAAGGGGAAGATTCCACACCCCTGCTACCAAAATGTATGGATATCCGTAACATATCGAGCTCACAAAGAGTCTTCATGAAGCACTTAACCCTTGATCAAGTTAGATTTAATACAATATAGAAAAGTACGTAAACCGATCGCATGATAATGTACACGAAAACCTTCTTCGGGAAGAGGAAGAAAACAACAAAACCTTGGTCCTAGTGGCCTCTCTGGGGAAACTAGGGTTCTCTCGATCATTTCAAAATAAAGGAGGTGTTTGTACAAATTATATAGGAATAAGAACAAATGGATTACACCCAAGATGCCCTTAACACGTTCCAATGTTTCAACACTTCCAGGGAAAAGCTCATTTATGGAGATTCCATAGTTATATGATCTTCATTGTGATTTTAGGCGTTAAAGATTTAAAGCATAAATTCCAATTTACCCTTCCCAAAGGTTATGCGGGAAAAAGATAAAAAGAACACGTAAGAATGAAAACAAAGTAATGTCCATGCTTCAGCCAAACATTTGCAGCATAATGTCGAGATCAAGGGAAAAAGCAAATTCATCAAAAAAAGGAGAAAAGGCAGTTGTATAAAGAACCACGGAGTGCAGCTTACCAGCAACAGATAATTGGGTTATGTCAATAGCACCCACACATATCCATTTGGCTGTGTCAACACCAAAAGCAACTGGGAGTGACTGTTACAGCAGTAAAATCGCATCAAACTTTCTTTCCAGTAACATCCAGTAAACTAAAAGTGAATAAATACGATAAATGAACCTGCAATCCCAAAGCCCTGTCTCCTTCGATACTTTTGAAGTCATTTATGATGGCGATGTCAAGCTGAAACCAAGAGTTCCATTGTCATAAGTTACAAGGAAAAAGTTCAAAACTGTGCTCGGGACTGCTGCTTCTCCTTTCATTTAAACTAAGAATCAACTTACCCCAGCTATACTATATAAGAGAGTGAGTACCACCACATCAGGTGTAAGAGTGCCAAACAAGGCTTGACCAGCCCACCTATTGATTTGAAATGGAAAAAAAGTATGAAGGAAATGAGCTAGAAAACTTGACCAAACTTGTAATTGTTTTGAGGAGAAAAAATGCGGACTTGTTGCCTCTGACAAGGTGGAAAATGATGATACCATGGTAAGCTAATATAACTCGATCCAAGAGCGAAGTTTCCAATCCATCCATTCTGCTTAAGCTGGAAGTAAATGGTTTAACCACCAATAGGGTTGGAACCAATCCATACATTGCCACTCTTTCAAGCAGTAAGAAAGAAGCAATAACACACCTTTAGAGGAGGGGCAGAGTATATATAAGAAATCAAGGATCCTCCAAGTGCTAAATAAAAAATGGTAGGAGTTGTGTGCCCTGCCTGAAAGTCACCATGTGTAATACTTGAAGAAGAAACACTCAATGAAGCAGCTGATTATATGAAAACATACCCACAAATCAAGTAATGCTCCCAAACCAAGTCCACCCAATAGAAGCACCCATATCTGGGTTATAACCTGAAACAGTACTCAGAGCTTCAAAAATTGTATAATGCTAAAATAGCTATTAAATCTCATGATAGAGGTTGATGCAGGCCATCAATGCTCACATTTATAATCATTATAAAGATGAAAAATTTGGACTAATTTGTAAAATGTTCAATGTAAATGGTATTGTTGAAATTGTATCTTTATTTTTAGGCGAGGCAAAGATGTATAATGCTCTTTCCTCGTCCTATACATTAGGATTCCATACAATTTTCCTTCTTTGTTCTCTTTTCCCCACGAGGGTATAACATTCTAGAACAATGTTATAATTCCAACCATGCTGTATGGGCCCATCTACTGACTTTTGCCGAAGGAATGGAACATCAAGAAGCATTCGAACTCTCAAAAAATCGCACTCTCTTAGTCACTCACATACTTTTTCGCTCTTTCTCCTCTCCTCTTCTTTCTCCCTCAATATTTCTCTTTCTCGTTTTCTTCCCCTCCTCCCTCAAGGCTTCCCTAAGCCTACTCTTCCCCTCCCTCTCTCCCCTTCACCATCTCCCTCATATTCTCTTCCTCTTTATTCTATTCCACCTCACCCTTCTCCCCCCCCCCCTTCCCTATCATTTCAGGTCATGTCCTTCTCATCCTACCTTCATCTTCCTCCCTTTACCTCCAAAATACCATTTGCACCATCACTCATCCTATTCCCTTCTTTTTTATCGACATCCATAAATAAACCTCCTTCCTTCTTACACCATCCTCCATAACCACCATGCCTCGCCACTCCATCGTGTTGACCTCTACTGTCGAGTACCAACTGCATACCACTGATAAATCCGCAATCGGTTAATCTAATATCAGCTCGTTGTAATGTGCCGAGCAAAAATCTCCGTGAGGAGAAGCTCTGTTTAATTTCTCCAGCATAAGTCCGGGGTCAAACACATCAAACACAAGACACTGCCAATTAGCTTATTTAATTGGATCCTAAAGTAAATGATAAGGTACTTAAAGGGGCAATCTAAGTCAAGTATGAAACATAAAATGCAATGGATGCATGATTTTAATGGGGTTTTCAATGCAATTATTTTTATGCTACAAAATGATCACAAATGCAAGTCACAACAAAAATAACACTCACACACAATATCACAATTTAGCTCATGAATTAACGAATTAACAATTCAAAATATCATGCTTAGAATGGTTCAAAGTACACAAATTTATTCATCATTCAACTTAATGTATGTTGCAATTCAATCAATAAACCAATTTATCAATTCATGAACTAAACTCCTAAACCATAATCAGGGAGATCAATGTAGCATTAATTACACAAACAAGCAATTTTTATCTCAAGTTATCTTGTTTAAAAGCCACAATATTTCTCTGTATTTTATTTTGTTTTTAAAAAGGCATGCCAGATAATCAAATAAACATCATGAAAGAGCATGAAATGACCTTTGAAACATGACCAATTTCATCAAATTTGGAGCTACGGTTCACAAGATATTGACCATTAAAGTCATGGACTTATTTGTAATAAAAATATAAGAAAATATAACAAAAAGATCCAAAACAGGACAAAAATGCAATATATACAAGCCACTAGGGTATATGTGCAAATTAGCCATGCACATGGGTATAAATGCAAATATATTAAGTAGGTAGGGCCTATCTGCAAATTCTCCAGGCAACACGCGCTCTGCATGTGTTAGACCTAAATGCAATTCTTTAGACTTTGGGCCCATACGCTGCAAATTTCCCATGCATGTGAGGTGGCTTACGTAGGGGCTAGGCTCGGGTTATGTGCTATACTCAGGTGCTTTGTCTGTCGGTTTTGGTGTTTGACCCTAAGGATTGAAGCGATGCTTTGGGACCGAAGCGGGGATATGATATGGGCAGTTAAATCAGATCAGAGGGATTTGATCTGACGACAGTTGCTCGTCGAGTTCCTCCCCCTCCTTTGTGTGCGGCAGAGGCATGGCAAAGCTCTGGTGTGCTTTTGTTGGCTCCTCCTTTTTTAGGGGTGGTTTGTGTTGGAAGAATAATAGTTGTATTTATTCTAGTAAACCCTAGGGTCTCTCATATAGAGAAGACCCATGGGTAAATTACATAAGACAGAACATAGAAGAATAAAAGGTGCAAACGGTACACAGACTATATAATTCTTTCGACACTCCCCCTCAAGATGGAGCATAGATATCACGACCCCGATTCCCGGGCCGTCGGATCCTCCCGTATCCGGATCGGGTTACTCAGCAATAATTTATTCAGCAATCAGAACTAACATTCAGAAACAGACTGCAAATAAAAATACTCCGAAGAAAGTATTTCAATACTTTTCCATTCACAAAATAAAGTTCAGATGATACATTGTCCTACTATAACCATTTACATGTACATCAGCTTGAAAGGAAAATATACAAAAGATTACTAACTACCTTAAAGAGTAAAGCTACTGTGGCTGGTTGGATGTCTAGTATGTAAGCTGGATGAATTTTTTAAAGTCCTTGCGATGGCTCACCGACACCTGTTGGGTTTTCCATAAATCATAGGATAAAAATTATCAAATGCTAAGTAACGAAGAAGAGAAAAGCAAACAAATTGTGTAATTTTGCAAAACTTGTTATCACCAAAGGTTTCATTCCTTCTTGTTAATTTAAGTCCTATTCCTTTTTATTCCACGTCAGGGATTAGTCCAGGGGAATTACCTCACCCTTCTTGGACTCGGAAGCTGTGGACACTTCGGGATTGGAGATTGCGTTGATCTTGGTAAGCTTATGCCGCCGCACGTCGCCTCAACCAATCCTCCAATACTACCCTGACAATTTCCTTTTCTTTTATTAAACAGGGTCTCAAACCCTAGGCCTGGAAAACAAAGGAGCACACCGTCCTCGAGGACTCAGTTGCTTAAAACCTCATGCTAACATTTAATCATATAACCTAGCGGCTTTAAATACATATTATCGTGATTCAGCCGCTATTGAACCACCCTTGCCTCCACATGGCACGACCACATCTTCCGTCGTGAAACCCGACGATATTGGCTCCCGGTACCACGCGTTGAAAAACATTCATTTCGTGCGCACTTAACATAATAGGGCAACCGTGTACCACCTAGGTAGGGAAACGCGAATATGGGTTCCTTCCGACAAACCTACAGGTTGCATGCCCGACCTGTAGTTCTACTCCCAGTCATCCTTAACGTGACACACGATCCTTTTCAAGATCCAACTCAAGCCACATCAATTCCCATGATGTAATTCTTTCGTTAAATCTTCGATTTGCATAATTAGCAATATTTAGTATAGACTCACATATATATTATTTATATGCATATATACTCGTATTTATGCCTATTGTAACTCCCAAACCTTAACTTTCAAAGCCACCGCATCAATTTGATGCTTAAACCCTATTTTAGTGGGAATCACAAAGCAACTTTTCAGACTTTTTCAAAAATAACCAAAATTAGGATTCTTCATATCAAAGAAAATAAAATCAAGAATTTCAATAATCTCGTATGAAAACACAACAGCAAAAGGAAGGATTTCGTTACCTAATCAAGCTCTCTCTCGTGTATGCAAGGCTTTATCGTGTTTCGTTTTTAGAAAGGCTATTTTAAGGCTCCTGAAAAGATTGAATTTCATTTTCATATCAAAAACGCTAAGAACGTGTAAAGAACACGAAGAACACCAAAACATATTTTCTCTTAAAATTTCGGCAGAGTTACACAGCCGCCCGCACCTAAGTAGGGTGTTACACAGATTTCTCCTTGAACCACAACAGGAAAACGAATCGGAAAGAAAGATGAATCAAGAGCAAAACTTGGAAGAACAAGAGGATGAATTGAAAGCCTACCTTACGAAGCAAACTAAGAGAGGATCATACCTTTCTCCTCCTCGTTCTCCCGACAACGCTTCGCTAGCGCTCCTCCCTCGCCTCCCACTCCTCCTCCCGACCTCTCAACCCTAGCCCTTGGGATGGTGGTGGTAGTGGATGTCGTAGAGAATGAATGGGTAGGGAGGTCTATTTATAGGCCCCAGAAAACCACTAACCATGGTTAGAAAACCAAGATTTAGACCTTAACCTGGTTTAGCGGCCCACGGTTTTGGCCCATGATTTTAGCCAAAACTTATCCCAAACTTGGGGCTTAAGTTAGAACATTCTAGAGGATTCTATATTCGCTAATGACGCTTAATTAACACTAATCGTGATTAACTTTCACTATTCACAATTTAACTTTCGCGGTTTATGCTTATCTTTTGCTAACTATTGATTAGTGTTTGCTAATGATCATTAGCGGTTTTCAATCCGTCATTAATTTCTTTAATCATATTTAATTAGTCTTAATGACAGTCATTATGGGTTAATGACATCTTAGCCTTCCTTCTTCTCTTTCTTCCGAAAATCATAACAATTCGAAACGAAGTCCGATTCACACGAAACAAATTTCGTTGGTTTTCTCTTGACGAGCCGGATCTTATTATATAGGATCCGAGATATGCCAAGTTCAAAGCTTTACAATAGATATCTATCATGCTCAGCTTGGAAGTGCATTTCTGGAATGGTCCTCTGAGTAACGGTTTGATGAAGATGTCTGCAGTCTGCTCCTCAGAACTAACATGTGAAGTAGAAATCAGTCCCTTCTGGATCATATCTCTGGTGTAGTGACAATCTACGTCAATGTGCTTGGTTCTATCGTGAAAGGCATGATTATTGGCAATGAATAATGCAGCTTGATTATCACACTGTAGCTGCATGGGTAGAGGTACATCTACATGCAAACCTTCTAATACAGCTCGAACCCACATCATTTCCGTACTTGCTTGTGCCATAGCCCTATATTCAGATTCTGCACTGGATCTAGCCATAACTGTTTGTTTCTTTTCCAAGAAACTAGAGAGCTACCTACAAACACAACAAAACCTGAGGTAGACTTTCGATCCTTAGGGTAACCTGCATAGTCAGCATCCGCACATGTACAAACAAATAAATTGGTTTCCTTTCTAAATAGCAATCCAATGCCCAGAGACGATTTTAGATACCTGAGTATCATATATCTAGCATCCATATGTACCTGTCTCGGTTGTTCCATGAACTGGCTTACCCGATTAACTGCAAAGGCAATATCAGGTCGGGTTATAGTTATGTAAAGAAGCTTCCCCACCATTTCTCTATACCTTGTCTTGTCAACTTCTTCTGTATCATTATCATACAATTTCATGCTAGGGTCCATAGGAGTAGTAGATGGTCTGCATTCGACCATGCCCGTCTCAACAAGCATATCTGTAATATATTTCCTCTGGGTCATTACTAGACCCTGTGCATTCCTGGAGAACTCCAACCCCAGAAAGTATCGTAATGTACCAAGGTCTTTTGTAATAAATTGGTGACCCAACACTGCTTTGATCATCTCTATCCCCTGAGTATCATCTCCTGTAACCAAAATGTCATCAGCATACACCATGATGACAACTGTACCTCGAGTAGTCTTCTGGATCAACAGTGAGTGGTCTGCATTGGATCTCTTGAATCCATGTTCTTCAATCAGTTGGGATAGCTTCTGAAACCATGCCCTTGGGCTCTGTTTAAGGCCATATATAGCCTTATGAAGTTTGTACACCATATGAGTCTCCCCCTCAGCAGTAAACTCCGGAGGCTGCTGCATATAGACTTCCTCCTGCAGATCTCCATACAAGAATGCATTTTTAACGTCTAACTGGAACAAGGGCCAATCACGTACCACAGCTACAGACAGGAGAATACGAAGAGTGGAATGACGGGTGACTGGAGAGAAGGTATCCATATAGTCCACTCCATAAGTCTGGGTGAAGCCTCGTACCACTAGCCGTGCCTTGTACCGATCAAGACTACCATCTGCATGATACTTGACAGTGAATAGCCATTTGCAGCTAACAACAGATGCTCCTGAAGGAGCAGGAACCAAGCTCCATGTGCCCCACGACTGTAGGGAAGCCATCTCCTCCTCCATTGCAGTCCGCCAACAATCAGATTTCAACGCATCTTGATAGGTCTTTGGGATCTCCACTGAAGATAAGGCCACTGCAAATCGCTGAAAGTCCCCTGTGAGGCGATGAAAGAAGACCTTTGAGGCAAGCGGATACAAAGCACAACTGTGTTCATGCTTTCTCATCGCAATAGGAACATCCAGATCATCAACCACTGAGCTCGTTGGTGCCGATTCGCCCTGCAATGATCCACCCTGCATAGGCACACTAATTGACCCATCATTAGGAGTAACATCTGAACATACCTAGGGGCTGGGGCATGCTGGATGAATGGTGTGGAGCATGAGCAGGACCAGACCGACGGGTATAAAATTTCGGTAGTGGCGATACAAGCGGTTTTGGTGGAGTTGGTGGTGGTGGAGGAGCTGACGGAATGTTAGGAACTGGATTGGACAATGGAGGACTCACCGTAGGAGGAGGGACATAGACCTCATCAGTAGATCTGTTAGAGACCAATCTGTCACCTGCAGGTGAAAAATACGTAACAGACTCGAAGAAAGTGACATCAGCACTGACAAAGTATTCCCTATTAATCGGATCATAGCAACGATATCCCTTCTGCGTCCGAGAATAGTCCACGAAGACACATTTGACAGCTCTAGGTAATAGCTTGTCAAGACCTGGGGATAGTTGATGAACAAATGCAACAACTCCAAAAACATGAGGGGTGAGTGAGAATAATTTCTTATCTGGAAAAATAATAGAGAGAGGAATTTTCTCACCAAGGACCGTAGACGGCATACGATTTACCAAGTAGCTGGTTGTAAGAACGGCATCTCCTCAAAAAGAAATAGGGGCAGAACTCTGGATAAGTAGAGTTCGAGTAATGTCAAGAAGGTGACGATGCTTTCTCTCAGCAACTCCGTTCTATTGGGAGGTGTAGGCACATGTAGTTTAGTGTATAATGCCTTTTGACAAAAGAAATTGTGAGAGATACCGAGTACAAAATTCCAACGCGTTATCAGTACGAACATATTTCACATTGGATGAAAAGACATTGTTCACTTCATTGATAAGATTTTTAATGACATCACCAGCTTCAGATTTATTCTTTAACAAGAAAACCCACGACAGACGAGAGAAATCATCAACTACGACAAGATAAAACCTGTGTCCCTGGTGATCAGGGACACGACTAGGACCCTAAATATCAATATGGAGTAACTCAAAGGGGGAGCCACTGCCACTGCTCCGTCTCTGACGACTCGGGAAGCTAGCTCTGTGATGCTTCCCTAACTGACAAGCTTCACACCGAAAGGATGAACTTGGAGGTATCTGAGGCAAGAGGTGACGCATCTTCTGTAGAGGAAGGTGACCAAAGCGTAGATGCCATGTATATGGAGAGACAGATCCAACAGCATGAGAGGAGACTCCAGCATATGAACTCCTGTTGAGACGATAAAGACCATCATGCTCAGAACCACAGCCAATCACTCTGCCCGTTAGAATGTCCTGAAATATAAGAGAAGATGGGTCAAATATAGCGCGACAATGCAAATCTTTTGTAATCTGACTAATAGATAGTAAGTTCATCAAAAATTTCGGGGCATGTAAGACATTCTGGAGATGCATGGAAGGGGATAACAAGATCTCCCCCTGACCAACAATGGGGGAATGAGTCCCATTGGCAATGATCATCGACCTCCCTAGAGGAATTTCTCTGTATGAGATAAGTCTGTCTCTGTCTCGACATAGATGGTGTGTGGCACCAGAGTCCATGATCCAATCAGAGATGTCCAGACTACAACATGTGGTAAAGGCAGAGGCACTACCTCAGGTACTAGCCGTGGCAGAAGTACTGGCAGAAGCAGACGCAGCTACATCAGAAGGGCCTCCAGAAGTGTCTGCAGAAGCAGGAGGCATAATATCCCGTAACCGAGCGACGAGTTCTTCGAACCTCTGATCCGAAGTAGCAGATGATGGAGATGCAACATGTTCTGCCACCCGCGCTGATGCTGGAAAGCCATGCTTCGAATAGCATGTGTCCTCCGAATGACCTGGACGGTGAGAAAACTGCAAGGTGGACGGGACCGACCACCACGACCTCCAGATCCACGACTACGGCTACGGAATGAAGAAGAGGAACCATCTCTCACTCTGGATGCAACCATCGCGGAGGGGGTGGTGTAGATGTGCTGGATGGAACAGAGATGCGGCTAAGCCTCCGGTAGACTTCCTCCATAGGAGGAATGGTAGCATCTGCGAGAATATGTAATCTGGCTGCATCATATTCAGGATCAAGAGCCGTAAGAAGAACTCCTACCATTGTAGCATTACGAAATGTCTTCTGTTGTTCTGGTGTGGCCGTTAGAGGTATAGTGCTGTAGAGTTTCTCGAACATCCCCCTCACGGATGTATACAAGGAATGAAGCGGCCCCCATTCTGCTTCATGGTGAATATGTCGTGCTGCAGTTGTCGCATCTTTGTTTCATTCCAAACTTGGGAATAAGTTGCTGCAAGAATGTCCCACATTGCTTTAGCAGTGGGCTGATGGAGAACATCATTGGTAATCTCCATCGACAACGTGCCTGACAATCAGACTTTGACATACGAGTCATCAGCCTCCCAAGAGGCATAAATCCCTGTCTTTTCTTCTGGCTCATCCTCGGTAAGAATGTGCTTCTTACTGTTTGACTTCATGAGACTCATGAACTGCATCGCCCGGAGCTCATAGTTCGACCCGTCCATCTTTACTATTGGCGTGGGACCCTTGAACGCGCCTATGGAGGGAGGGCATATCAAGCTTGGGTTCTGACATATTGCCACAGAGAAGAACTAGGGTTTGTAGACAGAGTGACAGGTGTCTACATAAACTACATAGGACTCAAGTGCGTATGTAGACGTTACGCACCTAAATCCATAAGTATGGTGAAGAAGACGGTTACGATCAAGCCGGTAGGGGGACTCCGGCTAGGGCACGACCTGTGGGGACAGGCCGGACCGGCTGAGTGGCGGGGCTGGGGCCGGCTAGGGCACGGCCTGCGTGGGCAAGTGGAGGCGGGTGGGCCGAGAGAGTCCGATGGCGGGGCGAGAAGAGAGAGAGAGGTGGGGGCGAGGGCGGCGGGCGGGTGGGAGAGAAGCCTGGGGTTTAGGCTCTGATACCATGTTGGAAGAATAATAGTTGTATTTATTCTAGTAAACCCTAGGGTCTCTTATATAGAGAAGACCCATGGATAAATTACATAAGACAGAATATAGAAGAATAAAAGGTGCAAACAGTACACACAGACTATATAATTCTTTCGACAGTTTGCGAAGGTCCGGGGAGGTTCGTGTGAACCTAGAAAAGATGTTGGAGAGAAGGTAAAGGGATGAGGTGGCCTGGAGCTTCCTGGCAGTGAGAGCTCGTCGGAGATGGAAAGCTTGAACGGGCTTTGTTGAATTTCCGATCACCGAAGGTCTTTCTCCCACCTGCAGTAGTCAGTAGATACCCAAAGCATCCTAGAATCTACTTGTATGTGTAAGGAGGCGAGGCAAAGGTTTGCGAGGGTGAAGACATGGAGCGTGATGGCCACTACCCTTTGCAAGGGGAGTGACGGACCGAGGTGGGCACAATAATGGAGAAGCAGAGGGAGGAAGATGATGATGGCGTGAAGATTGATGGAGAATGATGAAGGTCGAGTCTCAGAAGGTGAGGAGAAAAACAGAGAAAAGAAAAAAGAACATTACCTAGAGAAGAAGGTGGTTGATGGAGGAAGCACTAGAAGGAGGAGCACAGGCCTGGGAGGGAAGGAATCTCTTCCTCAATAGTCTCTTAACGGTTCTTAGGCTAAAGATATGAAGATCGAGTAAAAAGGAAGCTGCTACACATCCAGGAAGACGTGGATCATGCCAACAAAGAATGCTCGGTTATAGCTCTCTCTCTATTTGTCACAAAGAGAAGGTGAAGGCTCAGAGCTCTCGCACGTAAGGGCGGATGGCACGCACGGGCGTCGGAGATGGGGCATTTGAAGAGAAGGGGCAATTCCAAGTGATGTACATAGGACTTTAACCACCCCCCGATGACCGGCAGTTGGAGGAGATGATAGCCTAGGTGTCACGCGAAGAAGTGGGCAGTTAGGCCTAACCCTAGGATCGATTGGTAGGCGAAGAGACTTACCGGTGACGTAGGGAAAATGGCGAGATGGAACGTGAAGGATGTTGAGAATCCTCAAGCGCATCACGGAAGCGTGTCGATTGCATCATATGCGATCGGTGCGACTAGTCGCACTAGTCGCTAGATGCGGCGGAAATTAAAAAAAAATAATCAGGTGATGAAACCACATGATCGCGAGAACATTTCTCGGATCGTTTCATCAAACCACAAAGTATAAGAAATACCTCTTGAAGCGTGGTTCTAATCACGAGATCTCTAAAACAAGAGATCCTCCTGTCTTAAGTCCGATCCACGAAGAATGCACTTGCGGGCACGATGATGAGACGCGTTACTCCTGCAATCCTCGATGAAGATCCAAGCAACGAATCCCCTGATTTCGTTCAACGAAATCCATCATCTTCCTTTAGAGCAAGCAACCCCAAAGAAGAAGGAGATCCTCGAGTCGTCGAAGGCAAAGACGAGAGACTCTCTTTCTCAATACAAGATGGTCGACCACCTTGAAGAAGAGAGAGAGAAAGAGAGAGTAGGCGAGAATGAGAGAGAAAGAGAGTAGTAACCTTGTACAACTCTTGATTATGTACCTTTGAAAGGCTAGATTAGCCCTCCTTATATATTAATTTGGGATCCAATGGATCTCAATCCATAGGACACATAGATCCAACGACCACGTTGATCTATGCATTAATCAATGGCCATGATTATTGTTGGTTAAAAACCAACAACATTAATTTATATTAAATCAAAATTATGTTGTATTATCATCAACATAATTTAATTTAACATAAATCAATTATTAAGAGATAACAATATAATAAAAAGGGGAGATAACAAATCACCCCCAAAAATCGAGGGGGCGTCACCTTTGACTATGTCATTGGTGATGCCACCTCATTTGGTGGTTTTATCTCCCTTTTATTTTATACTATTATTTCTTAATGAATTTGTAATAATCATTATCACAAAATTATTCACCAAATTAATTCCAAATTAATTTGTGAATATTTCAATCATGCCATTGAAAAATATGTGAAACATATTCACAACCCAAACTAATTTGTAAATTACATTTCTAATTAATTAATGTGAATCCAATCCATATTATTAATTAACAAATGTTATTTACAAAGTTTCTCTCTCCTTGATATATATATATATATATATATTATAAATAATATTTATAATATACAAATATTATGGATAGTGCTATCCATATTCTATAATCCTTGATAATTAAATCCCATTTAATTATCTTGGATAAACATTCTCACAATATGAATCTCATTCATATTATTATGCTTGATAATTAATTCTCATTTAATCATCAAGTCCTTCTTGCTTGGATACATAACTCATCAAATGAATTATTCTTGAACCCCTTCAAGAATAATGTGCTTTCTCCGTAAATACTTGGAGATAAGGACAGGGCGATTGTATTGTTCCACGTATAGCGACTTGGATGTTGAGATCTCATCTCAAATCTAGATCTTACGGACCTCCCACAGATGCTTGATTAAATCAAGACCGCAAATCTAATCTTCTTATTGCATCTGAATCTCATTCAGACCAATATCCAACATTTTGACCAAGATCAGATTGCTTCTCTACTGAGAGGAGTCACTAAAATCCAGACCTGTTTCATCACTCCCTCGGAATGGAAGCGTCATGGTTATACAATCGTTTATGATCAGATCACCCTCAGGTATTCCCAATACCTGTACATCCTGCATACTGGAAGACCCATGATCAACCTGAAGATTAAGATCAATTTTACACTGTCTTCTTCAAGTTTTGATCACCAAGTCTTTCAATCTTGATCATTGGGAGTTGGTATCGATCATATGATTTCCCAAAGCATATATCATACCTTCAAATTCATGTCATGCTTCCAAAGCACGACGACCATGCATGGAATTTGATCGGTCCCAATACCTCAAGAGTGAGCTCATGTCTTCCGGTTCATAAGTGAACCTGTATGATCCCTTTGAGAGATCGTATTACTCATATGCCCTTATATGCACACCAGCTCGTCGGTGTATAGACCTTGGTTAGGCCATCAACCTATTGGTCTGCCAAATGTACATATTCAGACATATAGTAATACATCTGTCCCCGGTCAGAGGATGCGTGCCTATGCTGTGACAGCATTCAACATAGGACTTAGGTTATCTCGATCTCATTAAGTCAACCCATTGACCTAACTAATCTGACACCTCTGAATCACTATTCCCATGCAGAGGACCTGCATCAAGAGGTCGGTCATATATCAACCTATGTGAGAAAGGATTGTCATCTCCTACTCAGGCTGGAGATCATTTCTTAATAATCATTTGACGGTGCTTGATGAGTCCACTATCTAACTCCTTAGATATTCATCCAAACACCAGCCTCTATGATGCATTTAATGAATCAACAGCTATATGATCATCAAGATGGCCATGGTACATAACCGTAATTGTACAGAGGGACCTTATAGTGCATTCATTCATTTAATTTCATTTAACCGTAATTGTACAGAGGGACTTCTGTTGTTGAATCCGCCGTAGTGTCCTGCTCTTGCTTCTCCAGCTCACAACACCACCGTTCAACAGGAGTACAAACCCTGATGTCGACTTTCGATCATCAATATCCGACTGGAAGTCTGAATCTGTATATCCTAAGACTTGGAGATCACCATCCCCATAGACCAAGATGTAATCTTGCGTCTGTCTTAGATATTTGAATATGTTCTTTACTACATTCCAGTGTTTCTCTCCATAGCAGGATTGGTAACGACTTACCACTCCCACTGCATGGCAGATGTCTGGCCTAGTACACATCATGGCATACATCAAGCTTCCTACCGCTGATGCGTAGGGGCATCCAGCCATGGCCTTCCTTTCCTCAACACTTTGAGGAGCCATCCCTTTGGACAGATGGATACCATGTCCTAAGGGGAGGAATCCTTTCTTGGAACTATCCATATGGAATCGTTCAAGAATTTTCTTGATGTATCCATGTTGTGATAATCCCAATATTCTCTTTTCTTGGTTTCTGAACAACTTCATGCCTAAGATGTAAGAGGCTTCTCCAAGATCTTTCATCTCAAAGGTATGGGATAGCCAAATCTTTACACTGGTCATCATTCATGTATCGTTTCCAATGATAAGGATATCATCTAAGTAAAGCACGATGAACACAGTAGCGCTCCCACTAAGCTTCTTGTACACACAGGGTTCATCAGGATTCTGCACAAAATCATAACTCTTTATGGTTTCGTCAAATCTGATGTTCCAGCTACGGGAAACTATTTGAGCCTATAGATGGATTTCTTCAGCTTGCATACTTTACCATCCTCAACTATGAAGTGCTGAGGCTGCTCCATATAGATATCCTCCTCGAGGTATCCATTGAGGAAAGATGTCTTGACGTCCATCTGCCAGATGTCGTAGTCAAGAGATGCAGCTATAGCTAGCAGTGTCCTGATGGACTTAAGCATGGCCACAGGAGAGAACGTCTCATCGTAGTCGATGCCTTCTCTCTGTGTGTAGCCCTTGGATAAGATTCGTGCCTTGAAAGTCTCTACTTTCCCATCAGGTCCCCTCTTTCTCTTGAAGATCCATTTACACCCAATGGGTTTTACCCCTTTAGGTGGATCCTCTAAGGTCCATACACCATTCTTATGCATGGAGTCAATTTTTGACTTCAATGCGAGCATCCATCTATCCATGTCATGATTCGCAACTGCTTCATCAAATGAAGAAGGATCACTGTCAGTCTCATCTGACACATGGAATTCATACCTTTCAGGTGGTGCAACCACCCTCGAACTCCTTCGAAGAGGCATGGTGTTTCATCTTTATTTATTTCTTCAGTTTCTGGTTCAGGAATCTCAGAATCCTCAGGGGATTCAATGAGTTCCTCTACTTCATTTCTGTCTTGACCTTTAAGGAAATCATCCTCCAGAAATTTCACATCCTTAGAGACAAAAACCTTTTGGGTCTCAGGGTTATAAAGCTGGTATCCAATACCATCTTTAACATACCCAATGAAGTAGCATTCACGAGTACGAGATTCTAGTTTACTTGCATCCACGTTCTTCGCATGGACCAAGCATCCCCAAACCCTCAAATGTTTAACACTAGGCTTGGCACCATACCAGAGCTCGTGAGGAGTCCTGGGTACAGACTTGCTAGGAATCTTGTTCAGGATATATATTGCAGTCTCTATTGCATATCCCTAGAAACTAAGAGGTAAACGTGCTTTGCTCATCATTGAACGGACCATATCCATGATGGTCCTGTTGCATCTTTCAGCAACACCATTAAGTTGGGGAGTTCCAGGGGAGTGAGATTGGAGACAATTCCATTCTCTTTAAGATATTCCTTGAATTCATATGAGAGGTACTCACCACCTCAGTCAGATCGAATCCATTTAATCTTCCTATCGGTTTGGTTCTCAACTAAAGCCTTAAACTCTTTGAACTTTTCAAAGGTTTAAGATTTATGACGTAATAGAAAGATAAACCCGTACCGCGAATGGTCATCAATAAACGTCAAATAATTTCGATATCCATTTCTAGTCGCGATACTGAAGGGACCACATACATCAGTATGTATTAGGTCAAGAATACCTTCGCATCTCGTAACCTTGTTACGAAAAGGCATCCTGGTCATTTTACCTCGAATGCAATGTTCACAGGTAGGTAAAGATTGAACTTTTAGAAAATCTAAAGGTCCACCCTTTATCAATCTATTGATCCTATCAACAGATAAATGACCAAGCTTTTGATGCCAAATCATATTCGAATGATTTCCATTCTCCCTGGATCTTTTAGAGTTTTTATTATCAGTGATAGTGACATTTATGACACATTCATCAATGCACAATTCATAGAGTCCACCAAAAGTCAGAACACCTTCCGTAATAAATTTATCATATTGATTAATGACTAACTTATTATAGAACAGAAAGGAGTATCCATGTCTAACAAGCTTAGATACAGATATCAAATTCCTCCTGACTTCAGGTACATAAAGACACTCTTTAAGTACTAGGACTCGACCACTAGATAACGATAGTCTGCACGTCCCGATGGCGACAGCTGCAACACTTGCATAAGATCCCATCTGGATGACTATCTCTCATTGCACCAGATTCCTAGTTTCCTGAAACCAATGCAACGAATTGCATACATGAACAGAAGCACCAGAATCTACAACCCAACTTCCTTCTCGTCCAACGATAAAGCTAGTTTCAATGATGAAAGTAGATTTCATACCTGCTGAGGCTTTACCTTTGTCAGCAGACTTTAGGTAATCTGGGCAGTTACGCCGCCAGTGCCCCGACTTCTTGCGGTAGTGACAGACATCGGTCTTTTTCGATGCCATTAGTTTGGAAGCACTAGAAGATGAACCAACTCCTTGATTCTTCTTCTTTCTCTTCTGGGCCAGGCCCTTCCGAGAACCTTGCTTCCGCCCGCGCTTTCCTCTTACTTGTGCAACCATTGCACTAGCAGAGGGGTCATCCTTCCTCATCACGTCTTCTGCAGACTTTAATGCAGCTAACATGCCAGCGTTAGTGAAATCACTTTTGCTCATGTGATAAGACACGACAAAGTTGTTGAAAGACTTAGGGAGCAACAGGAGATTAAAATCAGCCTGCATGTCAGAATCCATATAGGCTCCCATGGTTTCCAACTCAGAGAGGTACCCAAACACTTTGAGTACGTGTTCTCTGACAGAGGTCCCTTCCTGCATCTTGCAGCGAATAAGTTCTTTCATTACGTTGTAACGCTGTATGCGGTTTATGTCAATGAACATGTCCTTCAGATTCATCATAATCTCTTGGCAATGTTTCATTTCCACATGTTGCTTATGAAGCACATTGGACAATGACCCAAGGATATAACACCTTGCCAGATGATGGTCTTCATCATATTTCTCATTATATGATTTATCTTCCGCAGTCTTGGGGTTCGTTATCTTGTCCTCGGATAGCACATACGAGATGCGCTCCGCAGAAAGAACAAGATCCAAATTTCGGATCCAATACGAATAATTCGGTCCGGTCAACTAGTTGACCTCCAGGAGCCTGCTAAGTAGATTCATGGACTTCATTTTCTGAAATTAAGAATGCACTATATTAGAATATATAAATGATTATATATTCAGCTTAAGAATTATTTGATTAAGGCATTTTGAATCAAATTCGTCTTGTTGTGTCAACTTTGAAAGATTATTCCCATATTTTCTTTCAAAGTAAGTGATATACTTACTGTTATATCTCAAGCAAGATCTGGGATCTCTTTTCCTATCTTTGTCACATCACAATAATATGAGAACTTGTAACTTCGATAAAAAGAAGCGGGAACTCATTCCGCCTTGCAAGTCCAACTTGTATTTCCCAATTCGGTCTTTAACACCCGGGTCCACCACCCCTAAGATGATGTTGACCCGTTGTTAATTGAACCAACCGTCAACAGGCTTAATACTCGCTATATGCAATCCAATATCGCCCCAATAATATGAGGACTCCATATTGGGGTCACTACACAGGAGGAGGTCTACGTGCAACTACCACATGGGTTTGTTGCTGAGGGGGAGTTTCAAAAGGTTTGCAGGCTCCACGAGGCTATTTATGGCCTTAAGCAGAGTCCAAGAGCATAATTCCAGAAGTTCTCGGACTTGATAGAGCAACATGGGTTTGTACGATCGACAACCGATTACTCTTTGTTTATTCGCACAACTCAGAGAGGTACATTTTTTACTCTTTTCTATGTTGATGATATCATTGTTACATGGGATGATGGGCAGAGCATTCAGGTTGCTAAGGATTTCCTAGATCAGCAGTTTGTGACCAAGGACCTTGGTAGTTTACGCTACTTCCTTGGACTGGAGTTTAACAGGAATCAACAGGATCTTGTTATGGTCAGATGAAGTAAGTTACAGATCTTCTAAGACATGCATGGTAGATTATAGACCTGCCACTAGCATGGAGCTCTACGACGATGACACTGAGGAGGTCGACACGAGGAGGTATAGGGAGCTTCTTGGCAAAATTCTGTATGTGACCATCACCAGGACAAATATATGGTCTTATATTCAACAGAGGTACATCTCTTGCAGTTACAGAATGTGCATATGCGGATTATGTTAGGTGTCCTAAGGACGAGAAGTCTACGTGTGGCTTTGCAGTGTTCATAGGAAGTTCCCTGGTGTCATGAAAGAACAAGAAAAGTATATTGTGGTTACTAGATCTAGTGTTGAATCAGAATACATGGCCATGATGCAAGCTAGTACAGGAATGATGTGGGTCAGATCTGTTCTTATTGACCTGACTATTGAGGCGTCTCTTCCCATGCACCTCCAATGTGACAACCAGACTGCTCTTTTCATTGCAAACAACCTTGCCTTCCACGAGAGGACCAAGCATATAGAGGAGGAGTGTCACTACACTCGTGACATGATACAAAAGGATCTCATTGCCACTACTCATGTCAGCTCTAGAGATCAAACATCAGATGTACTTACCAAAGCCTTAGCTAGAGGACCTTATTAAAGATGTTGCTCCAAGCTGAACCTGGTTAATATCTATGCTCCAGCTCGAGGGGGAGTATTGAGATATTAATTATCTTTCATATCGTTTATGTAATATTTACCTTCTTTGTCTTCTTTATTTAATTAGCCCAACATATTGCTCTCCTATGTAAGAAAACCCTAGGGCCTCATCAATTATTAATTCATTATTTCGTCTCCACACTTAACTGAAGTCTACACTTAATGTTATATCCTTATTATTTATGTATACAAAGAGAGTATTGTGATTAGGGATGTTGGATACCTTTTGATTAGATGTTGGTTTAGCTTAGAATTTCAGGATCACTGAAACCGAGAGTTCTTAACGGATCAAATCTTGTATTTCAAATGCACAATCAGGGATTAATCCAACTTATTCATTCTTTATTTGCTCGAGGACGAGCAAGGTTCAAGTATGGGGGGTGATAACTCCAAGATTTATCATCTTATTATTTGATTTTTATCCCTCTTACTTAAACCATTCAATAAAATTCCTAATCAATTCACTAATATTAACACTTGATATCTTGTAAATAATTAACCCTAATTATGTGTACATAAATAACATCATTTTATTTTCTTTATTTATTGTATTTTCTTGTTATTATAAATGCCATAAAAATTAGTTTAATTTTTGTATTTAATTATAAATCAAAATACCAAAAAATCATAAAAGAAATAAAACTACGTATTTTAAATTACTTAAAAATACTTGCAAAAACTGTATCTTGTATATATTGTTTGTTTTCATTTTGAGTTCTACATGAAAGTTGTAGATCTCGAAAAGATCTACAACTTTCATATTGATTTTTTTCATTTGAGATTTGTATATATTTATTTGTATTTATCTTTGTTTTTTTAGCTTTTTTTCTTTCTCATTGGACCATGTGGCGTCAGGGCTACCCACATGGCCCACCTCTCCTTTCACCACCTGCCTCATTTCTGGAATGCCCATTAGCGCTTGTTAGATGAGATCACAACCGTCGCCCAATGCCTCTCTCCCCACCGTTGGACCTCAGATCCAATAGCTGATACGCATCGTCAACCTCCCACTCTCCAGCTTCACACGTTCCATCTCCCCAGCACCGCTCTGTTGGACATGTGAACCCCGGGCGAACCATTCTTACAATAAATGTTATTGTAATATACATGTTTATCAATAAAAGTTATTGATGTTTCACTCCCATTCTGAAATTAAATTAATGAATGCACTATAAGGTCCCTCTGTACAATTAGGGTTATGTACCATGGCCATTTTGATGATCATATAACTGTTGATTCATTAAATGAATCATAGAGGTTGGTGTTTGGATGAATATCTAAGGAGTTAGATAGAGGATTCATCAAGCACCGTCAAATGATTATTAAGAAATGATCTCCAGCCTGACTAGGAGATGGCAATCATTTGTCACATAGGCTGATATCTGACCGACCTCTTGATGTAGGTCCTCTGCATGGGAATAGTGATTCGGAGGTGTCAGATTAGTTAGGTCAATGGGTTGACTTAACGAGATCGAGATAACCTAAGTCCTATGTTGAATGCTGTCACAGCATAGGCACGCATCCTCTGACCGGAGACAGATGTATTACTATATGTCTGAGTATGTACATTTGGCAGACCAATAGGTTGATGGCCTAACCAAGGTCTGTACACCGACGAGCTGGTGTGCATATAAGGGCATATGAGTAATACGATCTCTCAAAGGGATCATACAAGTTCACTTATGAACCGGAAGATATGAGCTCACTCTTGAGGTATTGGGACCGATCAAATTCCATGCATGGTCGTCGTGCTTTGGAAGCATGACATGAATTTGAAGGTATGATATATGCTTTGGGAAATCATATGATCGATACCAACTCCCAATGACCAAGATTGAGAGACTTGGTGATCAAAACCTGAAGAAGACAGTGTAAAATTGATCTTAATCTTCAGGTTGATCATGGGTCTTCCAGTATGCAGGATGTACAGGTATTGGGAATACCTGAGGGTGATGTGATCATAAACGATTGTATAATCATGACGCTTCCATTCCAATGGAGTGATGAAACAGGTCTGGATTTTACTGGCTCCTCTCAGTAGAGAGGCAATCTGATCTTGGTCCAAATGTTGGACATTGGTCTGAATGAGATTCAGATGCAATAAGAAGATTAGATTTGCAGTCTTGATTTAATCAAGCATCTGTGGGAGGTCCGTAAGATCTGGATTTGAGATGAGATCTCAACATCCAAGTCGCTATACGTGAAACAATACAATCGCCCTATCCTTATCTCCAAGTATTTACGGAGAAAGCACATTATTCTTGAAGGGGTTCAAGAATAATTCATTTGATGAATTATGTATCCAAGCAAGAAGGACTTGATGATTAAATGAGAATTAATTATCAAGCATAATAATATGAATGAGATTCATATTGTGAGAATGTTTATCCAAGATAATTAAATGTGATTTAATTATCAAGGATTATAGAATATGGATAGCATTATCCATAATATTTGTATATTATAAATATGATTTATAATATATATATCAAGGAGAGAGAAACTTTGTAAATAACATTTGTTAATTAATAATGTGGATTGGATTCACATTAATTAATTAATTAGAAATGTAATTTACAAATTAGTTTGGATTGTGATTATGATTCACATATTTTCAATGGCATGATTGAAATATTCACAAATTAATTTGTGAATTAATTTGGTGAATAATTTTGTGATAATGATTATGACAAATTCATTAAGAAATAATAGTATAAAATAAAAGGGAGATAAAAAACCACCAAATGAGATGGCGTCACCAATGACATAGTCAAAGGTGACGCCCCCTCATTTTTAGGGGTGATTTGTTATCTCCCCTTTTTATTATATTGTTATCTCTTAATAATTGATTTATGTTAAATTAAATTATGTTGATGATAATACAACATAATTTTGATTTAATATAAATTAATGTTGTTGGTTTTTAACCAACAACAATCATGGCCATTGATTAATGCGTAGATCAACTTGGTCGTTGGATCTATGTGTCCCATGGATTGAGATCCATTGGATCCCAAACTAATATATAAGGAGGGCTAATCTAGCCTTTCAAAGGTACATAATCAAGAGTTGTACACGGTTACTACTCTCTCTCTCTCATTCTCGCCTACTCTCTCTCTCTCTTCTTCAAGGTGGTCGACCATCTTGTATTGAGAAGAGAGTCTCTCGTCTTCACCTTCGATGACTGGAGGATCTTCTTCTTTGGGATTGCTTGCTCTAAAGGAAGACGACTGATTTCGTTGGACGAAATTAGGGGATTTGTTGCTTGGATCTTCATCGAGGATTGTGGGAGGAACGCGTCTCATCATCGCGCCCGCAAGTGCATTCTTTGTGGATCGGACTTAAGACAGGAGGATCTCTTATTTTAGAGATCTCGTGATTACAACTACGCTTCAAGAGGTATTTCTTATACTTTGTGGTTTGATGAAACGATCCGAGAAATATTCTCGTGATCATGTGGTTTCATCTCTTGATTAAAAAATTTTATAATTTCTGTCGCATCTAGCGACTAGTGCGACTAGTCGTCACGATCGCATATGATGCGATCGACACGCTTCTGTGATGCGCTTGAGGATTCTCAACATCCTTCAAGTGGTATCAGAGTCATAGGTCGAAAAAGATTTTGGATACGATCCATAGACCTAGGATGACTTGGGTTTGAAAGGGTCGCGAAAGTTTTGTCGCATTTCAATTTTCGCACCTCTGTCTCATTGGAATTTTTCGGTACTGTTTAAATTGTTTAAACACAAAGTTTGCAATTGGATTTTGTTCCCTATTAAATAAGGAAACCATAGGATCTGAGTTTGTGTAATTTGGATTTTATTTGCTCAAGATATGGCCCTTTGAATAAACATGTATTCACTGTTGCGGGAACAACAGATCTGAACGTGATTAATGAGTTAATTATTGTTTTGATGTGCCTCGAAATGTGTGAAATATCACTTGGGTTCTTTCAAAAATCAAATTGGCAATCTTAGGAAACTGATTATGTAATTTTTGGATTTAAATTGTTCAAGATAAATTAATTTTAGTGATTGGGGGTCGCTGCTGGAATTTGACAATCTTGATCATGAACCTTGTGATAAGTCATTCAAATATCACAACAACAACAACAAAGCCTTTTCCCACAATTAAGTAGGGTCGGCTACATGGATTCTTCGCCTCCATTCAGATCTATCTTGGGTCAATCTCGGACTTATATCCAAACAACTAAGATCCCTTCGTATAGTCTCTTTCCAATACTTCTTGGGCCGTCCTCGCCCTCTCTTAGCCGGCTCAACATCCCACCACTCGCATCTCCTAACCGGTGCATCAGTTGACCTTCTTTGCAAATGACCAAACAATCTTAAGCAGTTTTCTCGCATCTTATCCTCGATCGGAGCTACACCAACTTTTTTTCTGATTGCATCATTCCGAATCCGGTCTTTACGTGTATGTCCACACATCCACCTTAGCATTTTCATTTCTGCTACAGCCATTCTCTGCACATGTCTATGGTTCACAGGCCAACATTCATAACCATAAATCATAGCAGGTCTCACGGCTGCTTTGTAAAACTTTCCTTTAATTTTTAAAGGAATTTTCTTATCACAGAGAACAGCAGAGGCTCCTCTCCACTTTAGTCAGCCTGCATTTATTCTATTAGTAACATCTCCATCAATTTCCCCATCATGTTGCAAAATAGATCCCAGATATCTAAAAGAATCTCTCTTCTGAATGTTATCGTCACCAATCTTCACCTCGATTCCTTCACCATTGCTTCCATCAAAGTCATTCAAATATGATGATGAAAATTAATAGTTAATTTTCTGGAATAATTAGTGATAAATATTTGTGAAATATTTAAAGAGATAATTATTTCATTAAATGACATTTGCCCAAACCAAGATGATAAGATAAAGGATTTTGATCATTAATTGGTTGACATGAAATCATCAACAAACATTTTTTTATGAAGAACCTTAGTTTATCCTACAATAGTTGTAGGACAACTCTTACATGAAAACCCTCTTACTTGAATAGGATTGGGGATTTGTTTAGCAAATATCCTTATAATATTATCAAAATTGTTTTGATGTATATTATATGGCATAATTCGGTTGAAAAACCGATGAGCATCTCGAAGTAAATGATGATCTATCTGGCATTATCCTTTCTTGAGGTGGATATGGTGCCTAGTAGGAGAGCATTGGGGTTGCGGGTTGCAACGTATGTGGTCCGTCCCACTCTCGTCGGTACTGGACATGACAGGGGGTAGGGACTCGATAATGCCGGAGAAGTCAAAGTGTATTTTTCTAATTATTAAAATTCAAATAATACGTACTTTGATATTATACCTACTATTCAAGTAATAATCAAGTTTGTTGATTGATAATTGGATTGATGATTAATTTAATGTGATTAAATTAATTATATCCAATAAACACTCTATTATGAATAGATGTGTATTTTCCTTGGAAGAGTTAATTATGTGAATATGATTCACGATAATTAATTATTACAATTTGAATATGAGGTGGAGGATCACATAAGTGACATTCATGGTCTCTCGTCAAGGCAAAGGATTCCGTCGCCAGATGTTATATATAGGAGACGCATGTCCGAAGTGACAGATCCTATATATGATTTATTTGGATCGGGTTCTTTGCTTCTCGAAAGAGTAAGGCCGTATATCGTCATGTGGAGAGGAAAGAATGAATTTCTTATTGATGAGTCCCTAGGGTTCTCTTATATAGGAGACTTGTTGGGTTAATTACATAAAAGATAAAGAAAACAAATATTACATAAATGATATGAAAGATAACTAATATCTCAACAAAGAGTAGAGTCAAAGCGTCATCAAAAGTTCCAACCAAAGAGACTCTCCTAAAAAACAATCCTCAACACAAGGGAACAAACCATTTCTTGCAATCAATTCACCGTCTCTTTAGTTGTCAGTCTTAAAAGTGAATATGGAAAGCCAGTTGACGGATGACATAGGTTGACCTCTTTTCTTCTCTCCCTCTCATAGGAACAAGGAGCCTCTCGAGTGCCTTTTTAAACTCAACACATGTATATTTTGGAGTTGATCAATGCGCCTGTCAAGATAATGTGGAGTTGTCTGCACTTGTTTTCTTGGGAATGCATCAGGGTGTGTCTATTTTGAGTATCTAATACCTTTGATACTTGTATCACTATACGATGCATAGCCTTTTTTGGGGGCTAGCCCAACTCATAAAAGCCTAAAGGATCCATGTGTACACTTTGAAAAGTTGGGAGCGTTTTCCTTTGGTAGAAGCTTTTTTTAATATAGCTTTGTAATGTGAGAGCTTTTCAACAATATCTTTCTTTTGTTTTTGTCTAGTTCCACTGCTTTTACCAAGTTCGAGCATATTGAGCAACAAATTAATTTCATCATACTCTGACACTTAGGTAAATACCAAGAGATAGTACGAGAACTTTCGTTCTCATACTAGCTAAGGTCGCTGACACTCAAGTTTCATGAAACCCTCATTAATTTTATCTCATCCCCAAACATCATAAAATCAGGTCCAAATTCAAATCCCCCATTCCTGTTCCTCAAGTGAAACCTCAACTCATCTCATCATAACTGCAAACATGTATGTGAGGTGTTGATCATATTCTTTAAGATGGAGACTAAGTATGCAATATAGCACACACATCTTTCAAACTAGGAAAATGTGAATAATTAAGTCATAGACCTTAATGACTAAGACTGGTTAACTCTGAAATATAGGACTTCACAAATCAAGTGTTCTTGAACTTCACAAGTTTTGTGTGAAAGTGTAAGTATCCGAGACTAAACCAACTTATTAGTTAGTTTTTTAGAACTTTTTATTGAGTATTATACAACACAATGTGTCAAAACAAAGTGTAACCTTTTCCAAATAATTTGTAAAACATTTGTACAAACCATGTCAAATATATAGATTTTTCAAATATTTTACAATCAGTTTCCAAATCCCCATGCCCATAGCCTATAATAAAATGTAAAAACATGTGAAAGTACAAGCTATAAATAAAGCATATATGCAAATATGTACGTACACCCCCTATTCTTAGCTTGTGATATGTTCTCATGGCACAAAGTGGAATGAAAGACATAGCTCGTATTAAGCATAAAGAGGCGTAGAAATACGAGGAGAGAAATATGTACGACACCCTATACATAACTTTTAATTAGACTAAGTATAGGATAGGATCACCAAGGGAAAAGGTACAAAAGAAAAGAATAGAATGACGGTGATTACAAGAACTTGGCCCCCCTTATACTTAGGTCAAAAATAACCTAAGTATAAAGAATATATGGACAAAGGTAAGGGGTTGAGGGAGTGACTCAGATGACCGACAAGAATGTACAGATAAGAGTTGGGGTTTCCCCTATTCTTAGGCTTTAACTAGCCTAAGGAGTCAGTATCTACAGAAGATGAAATATAAGTTCTAAAAGAATGAATAAATCAAATGTGTGGTTGCTCAAGAATAGGTGAATCTTCTCAGCTATTGAATCTGTATTATGCATCTTCATGAAGAGTAGTTTGAAGTATATGCACTATACTCGTTTGCAAGAAGTTGATGACCTCAACTTGGACTAACTGCTCTTTGGGATCAATGAAATGCTCCAATAGTTGTCCATTAACCAGAAAGGAGTGTGCATCGACTGTGAGATCAATTATCTCTACACTTCTGTCAGTGCACTTAACTATGTAGGGACCCATCCATTTAGAATTGAGTTTTCCATGGAAAATCTTCAATTTAGTGTTGAACAACTATACCTTTTATCCTGGGACAAAGTTCTTACACCTAATGTGCAGATCATGTCATTTCTTAATCTTATCCTTATAAATCAGATTGTTGGCATACACTTGGTTTCGAAACTCCACAAGCTCGTTCAAGTTCAGGTTATGATAAAGTTTCCCTAGGTGACAACTCAAATTTACTTAGTTAGATTGCTCGTTCTGATTTGTGAATTAACTCTGCGAACAAATGGCATGGTGTGCCATAGATCATCCGGAAAGGTGAAGTACCGTGTGGAGTCTTGTAGGTTGTCCTATAGGCCCACAGAACTTGGTCCAATCACTAGGACCAGTTCTTTCTATTGGGATGAACCAACTTTTGAAGAATACCCTTCACCTCCATATTAGAGACATTTATCATGCCATTAGACTGTGTGTGGTAAGGAATACTTACTCTATATTCAAATCTATAGTCCTTAACCAATGATCGAACTCTATTCACATAGTGATTACCCCATCAAAAAGTAGAACTTTTGGAACCCCGAACATAACAATGATATGGTCTGTTACAAACTTACAGACAGTCTTGATATATGCGGCTCGAGTTAGAATAGCCTTCACCCAACTTGACAAGTAATCAACCACCAACAAAATGTGCTTGTCCTTGGTTGTTGGTAAAAGGACCCATAAAATCTATACCCCATGCATTAAAAACATCACAGAAAATCATGGGTTGCATATGCATCTCATCTCTATATCCAAAACTCCCTTTCATCCACTGATAGATCGGGCATGACTATTAAAAATCAATGGCATCTATAAACAAGGTCGGCCGGTACAATCCATATTGGAGTACCTTGTATGCAGTTCTCTTCTCGAATGGTGTCCTCCAACCTCAAGCAAATGAGAATATGTGAGGACACTCTGGTATTCCTTCTGAGGAATAAACCTTCTCCAGAAACAATCCGACCCTTCAAAGAAAAGAACAGATCCTCCAAGTGGTATCTCCTCGTATCCAACTTCAGTCGGTGAGTATTGCTTCTAGTCCAACCATGGAGAACCTGCGTGGAAACAAGATAGTTCACCATGTTGGCATACTACGGGAGTGAGTCAATAATGCAAATTGACTAATCTAGGAAAGTTTCTTTGATCTACTCAGTGTCATGGGAATCCTTCAGTTCAATTCAGAACAGGTGATCAGCTACAATATTCTTTACTCCGAGTTTATCCTTATTCTCAAAATCAAACTTCTGGAGTAGCAAAATCCACTTAAGAAGACGTGTCATCACGTCCTTATTTTCCATCAAGTACTGAATAGTTGTCTGATCAGTAAAGATTATCATCTTAGAACTCAAAACATAAGACATGAACTTCTTAAGAGCTCATACTACTACAAGCATATCCTTTTCAGACACGGTGTAGTTTTTTATGCAGAGTCCAAACCTTTGCTCACGTAGTAGATTGCATACAGAATCCATTCTCACCTCTGACCTAACACAACTCCTATAGCAAAATCTGATGTATCAGTCATGATCTCAAAAGGAAGAGACCAGTCGGGAGCTTGTAAGATCGACGAGTCATAAATGTTCCTCTTCAAGAGCTCAAAGGCCTCTAGACACTTGTGATATATAATAAACTCGGTGTCTTTTCCTAAGAGCAGTCAGTGGGTGGGCAATCTTTGAAAAATCATGAATGAATCTTCTGTAAAATCCAATATGCCCCAAGAATGACCTCACTTACTTTAAGTTGGTTGGTGGATCAAGTTTCTTCATCACATCCACCTTGGCAGGGCAACCTCTATTCCCTTTCTGGAAATAACATGCCCCAACACGATACGCTCCATCACCATGAAATGACTTTTCTTCCAAAAGAGTGACCTCATTTACCACTCTATACCTCTTGAGGACTTGGTCTAAGTATGCTAAACATGTATCAACAGAATCACCATAGACCGAGACGTCATCCATGAAGACCTCCAGGAAATCTCCCACCATCTCGGCAAATATGGCAATCATGCACTGCTGAAATGTGCCTGGGGATTGTAGAGCTCGAATGGCATGTGATGCGCCTAAACGTGCAAGTATCGAATGGACATGTGAATGTGGTCTTTTTCTGTTCCTCAGGGGCGATGGCTATCTGATTGTAGCACGAGTATCCGTCAAGAAAATAAAAAGTGCTTTCCCTTCGAGTCTCTTCAAAATCTAATCAATGAATTGTAAGGGAAAGTGGTCTTTCTTGATCATCGCATTCAGGCACCTGTAGTCGACACAAACGTGCCTCGATATGGGTACTTGTGTTATGATCTCTAGCCCCTCCATATTGGTGACCATCCATATTCCCAACTTCTTTGAAACAACTTGAAGTGGAGCCACCCAACTTGGAGTCAGAAATGTGGTATATGGACCCCCGTTTTACACCACGTCTCAATTTCTTTCTTCCCTACTTCTCGTAGATTAGGATTTAGTCTCCTTTGGGACTCACAATAAGGTCTCACATTATCCTCAACAAAAATGTGGTGCAAGCAGAAAGCGATGTTAATCCCCATGAGATCCAACACCATCCAGCCTATAGTCTTGTGGTTCTTCTCTAAGAATTTAAGAGCCTAGACTCTTGTTTTAAGGTCAGATCAGACTTAATGATAACAGAAAATCTCTATTTGGGTCTCGTAAGAAAGGCATACTTTAGTATAGGAGGGATCGGCCTCAGCTTTGGCAGTGATGTATCATCGATCAAGTCTGGTTGAACCGCCTCTGAATTTGGTTCTACGTTGCATAATGGTAAGTCCAACTGTGATGAACCGGAAAACTTCCTCGCTAATTTAGTGAAATTAACGATTTAATGTGTTCGTTGTAGGCAAGCAATTCGTAGAAAGACCACTTTTAATGTTCTAATTAATGCAAGCAGTCAGATTTATTTTACTTGGATAAGTCCAAGATCGAACTCAAGGAGGCCATTGTCTCCTTAGGTCAATTATTAAAAGATCTATATGCTAGGTTTTCATAGAGGCATTTTTATAATTTTTACGCAATTAATTATGAAAATGCAAATTTGGCAAGTTTAAGGAACAAATATAATTTTCAATCAAATGAAGTCCAAAAATCCTAAAATTTGACCAGAAAGTGAAAATGATGAATTAAGCTACAGAAATTTTTTTTAAATTTTTCGAATGTAAAATGAGTTTATTATGAATTAAATATGCATGCAATGTGATTTTTCGTAAATTAATTTTAATAAATAGAAAACCTATTTCTTTCTCGCAAATAAAATTATCTTAAATAGATTTATGTGAGATGTATCTAGAAAAATAATTATCCTAAAAGTATTAGGTTTACAATCTATTAGAAATTAATTACTAAAATCACCACTTAATTTATTTTGGTCTCGATATGTATTGATTTTTTGGATACAATGTAAAACACATTTAATTCTACCTATTGTGAATTTTTGAGAATTTTTGAAGCGATATATGAATTTAAGAACATGTCATGGGAAAATTATACAATTTTTCACCAAAATAATTATAATTAATCAACGACATCTCACAAAATTACATTATATATCCAAAAATAGAGAATAAATGATTCTACATTATGCATTTTTTAAAATTGGGAATTGACGGAAAATGGATGCTCAAATAAAGGTGGCAACACAAGGGTTTTAATGCAAAATATGCTGATGAGGATGATAATGTAATTACCAAGGAATGGGGGGTTCACTGCAAGTAATTTCTTGTATGCTCACGTGCACAACATGTGGTCTGCAGGTAGGGACCTTGGCGTAGTTTATGGATCTACGGGGGGGAGGGGGGCTCCCCACGTATTGCTCACGTGATAGGGGGGTGCTTGGGCGATCGAGCATGCTCGATGGGGTATGCAGGCCGAGAAGCTTGAGGGCAAGGAATCGCGAGCGATCGACGGAGCTGGAGGGTCGGCGGGTGCGAAGGTCGAGGTGGTGGCCTCGGTCAACGACAGAGGCGGTTGGACGAGCGTACAGTTGTCATCGTAGAGCCCAAGGTCGATGGAGGAGCTACTTGGCGAGGGGGAAGCCCATGGAGCGCACTGCGAAGGGGTGGCAGGCGCGGCGTATACCAGGGTCGGTATCGACGAGGGCGAACGCTCAGGCCTGAGGGTGGCGGAGCCAAGGCGATGGAGTTGAAGGAGGCGATGATGATCGAATGAGGAGATCGGGAAAAAGTAAAAAATCGAAGGGGAAGAAAGAAAAGAAGATAAATAGTAGAAAAAGATAGAGAGAAAGAAGTAGGGATTACCTGGGATTACGCTTGAAATTGGAGGAGCATACGCCACCTCCTGTTATCGCCTCGAAGTGGCTGAGGCGCACGGCCACGAAGCTTGAGCAGCAAGCTCGGAGTTCGTTGTGGCAAGAGGGTATGCCTCTTGGATCTCGTTGGCGAGGTCATCGCTCAAAAGTAGAGGCCGTTGTCACCAATGGTTCCCCTAGCCGAGCTCTGTCGCATATGGCGGATGGGGTCGGATGTGGGAGGTGGCAAGGGTTTTGATGGGTGGTTGGTTAAAGGCGCAGGCTCGCAGCGACGGTTGGGGATCATGGGTTTGGACAGAGGAAGAGGGAAGCGGGTGTGGGAGGTCGATACGGTTGGTTGCAGTGGTTGCGGCCAAGATGGGAGGCGAGCAAATGGGTCGTGGCAGTTGTACGAGATGGAAGGAGAGAGGGGAAAGGAGGAGAGATGGTTGGCAGAGAATGCAGGGTCGATAGGTACGCAACCGCGCACCATTTGCTGGAGGCAGTGCGGAGAACGCAGGCTGAGGGGCGGTAGGTGGTTGAGGGAGGAGAGAGAACGACGACAGGAGGCGGTTGTGGGGTAGCACCGCGACCGCAGAAGGTGGATGATTGGGGAAGAGAGGGGGTGCCACGTGGGGTGCGGTGACGTAGCCACGTGGTGAGGAAAAAAAAGAACAATAAAAAATAAAATTGAATATTAATAATAATTAAAGTAATTAAAAAATACTAAATAAATAAATAAAAACGGAGTGCCACGTGGCAGCTCCAGGAGCTACCACGTGCCACTCTCAGAAAATTCGAGAATTAAATCGAAAGAAAAATCCAAAAGAAATAGCAAACAAAGTCAAATCAAAAAGTAATCTACATGATAGTTGCTCGTCTCGACGAGATCTACAAATTTTGTGAAGGATCCAAAACCAAGAGAGATCATATGTTCAAAAAGTATTTTTGGAGGTACTCTAGATATAAAATATCGAATTTTTGTATTTTACAAAAAAATTAATATTTAAATAAGATAAAAATAAAAATAAAATAATATATATATATATAATAAATATATAAAACCTAATCTAATTTTTTTGAATTTTTAATAATTATGAAAATAAAGCGATAAAATAAAGGGAACATGTGTACGACTAATTATACAGACTCAGGTTGATTTATTTTCTTTGATTTTTGCTTCAACATTTACTCGAATTTTTACACATTTTATAAAACATAAATCAAACAAAATAAATTAAACAGAGCTATTTTTGTATATAAAATTGTTGGGAAACGTGAATAAGGTGTTTATTCCATAGCCCTAGGCTCTCTTATATAGGAGAGTAGCCTATGGGTAAATTACATAAAGAGAATAACAAGAAAATAAAATAGCAAAGAGACACAATAACTAAATATGCGTCAACACTCCCCCTCAAGATGGAGCATAGATGTCAATCATGCTCAGCTTGGAAGCACACTTCTGAAATGGGCCACGTAACAATGCCTTGGTATATATATCTGCAGTCTGGTTCTCTGAAGTAACATGGGATGTGGCAATGAATCCTTTCTGAATCATATCACGTATGAAGTGACAATCCACCTCGATATGCTTGGTCCGTTCATGGAATGCAGGATTGTTTGCAATGAACAAAGCAGCCTGATTATCACACTCCAAGTTCATAGGAAGTGGTATATCTAAGCATAAATCTGTCAGCACCGCTTTTACCCACATCATCTCTGTAGTAGCCTGGGCCATAGCTCTATATTCGGATTCAGCACTGGATCTAGCTACCATAGTTTGCTTCTTGCTCCTCCATGAGACAAGGGCATCTCCAACATAGACAGCATACCCTGAGGTGGACTTCCTATCCTTAGGACATCCTGCATAGTCTGCATCTGCGCATGCTGAGACAGAAATCCCCTTTCCTTTCTTGAATAGCAGACCTTTACCTGGAGAAGATTTGAGATATCTAAGTATCATGTGTATTGCATCCATATGCACCTGGCGTGGCTGCTCCATGAACTGGCTCACACGGCTCACTGAAAATAATATATCTGGCCTAGTGATCGTGACATATAACAATTTGCCTACCAGTTCTCTGTATCTTCTCCTGTCAACCTCCTCTGTGTCATCATCATACAGCTTCATGCTAGGGTCCATTGGTGTCGTAGCAGGTCGACACCCTAGCATACCTGTCTCACTCAATAGATCTGTGACATACTTCCTCTGTGTCATGACTAATCCATATGGATTTCTGGCAAACTCCAGCCCCAGAAAATATCTAAGGACTCCCAAGTCCTTGGTGACAAACTCGGTCCCCAGCCTTTCCTTTGCCTGCTTAATCCCCTGGTCATCATCACCTGTAATCAAGATATCGTCAACATAAACCATGATTACAACAATACCTCTTGCCGTCTTCTGTACAAACAAGGAATGATCAGCATTGGAGCGTTTATATCCTTGTTTCTCAAAGAGGTCTGACAGCTTCTGGAACCATGCTCTGGGGCTCTGCTTAAGGCCATAGATAGCCTTATGTAATCTGCAAACCTTGGAACACTCCCTCTCAACAGCAAAACCTGGTGGCTGTTGCATGTAGACTTCCTCCTGCAGGTCGCCATACAGAAAGGCATTCTTCACATCCAGTTGATAGAGTGGCCAGTCTCTAGTAACTGCAACTGATAAGAGGATCCGTAGAGTGGAATGGCGAGCCACCGGGGAGAACGTGTCAAGGTAATCTACCCCATATGTCTGTGTGAATCCCCTTGCAACTAGGCGTGCCTTGTACCTGTCAATGGAGCCATCTGCATTATGTTTCACTGTAAACACCCACTTACAACTCACCGGGTTGACATCTGGAGGTATAGTAACCAAGCTCCATGTTCCTCTAGACTGAAGTGCCGCCATCTCTTCCTCCATTGCTAGCCGCCATCGAGAATCCTGCAAAGCCTCATGGTGGTTCCATGGAATATCAGTAGCTGAAAGTGCCAATGCAAATGTCCTGAATGGTCCAGATAGCCTCTCAAACGACACCGCTGCTGATACTGGATACTTGGCACATATTCTCTTCGGCTTGCGTAGAGCGATTGGAACATCCAGATCCTCTGTGGTATCACCATGCTCCTGTAATGCATCCTGCTGAGAAATGTCGTCAGATCCATCAACATTAATATTTTCATTACATACCATAGGCGAGCTAGTTGATTGGTCAGGACCATGAGCTTGATTCGGCCTCCGGGTGTAATCGAATGGTAACGGGGATACTATTGATGGCGGTGGTGGTGGCGGTGGTGGTGGTGGTGGAGATGTTGGTGGCGGTTGTGATGTTGGTGGTGCCATGAATACCGTATCAGGGGATATAGGTGGTAGCTGCATGTTACCGGATTCTGAAAAATATATAATGGATTCAAAGAATGTAACATCTGCACTGATCATATACCACCGACGCACAGGGTCAAAACACTTGTACCCCTTTTGAGTTCTGGAGTACCCCACAAAGACACACTTGACAGCCCTAGGAGAGAGCTTGTCAGAACCGGGCGACAACTGATGGACAAATGCGACTGACCCAAACACACGAGGGGTAAGAGTAAACAGATCCTTGTCGGGATAAATAAGTGAGAAAGGAACCTGTTCATTCAAGACTGATGAGGGCATACGATTTATAAGATAACATGCAGTAAGGACTGCATCACCCCATTAGGAATACGGAACATGACTCTGAATGAGAAGTGACCTTGTGACATCAAGAAGGTGACGATGTTTTCTTTCTGCAACCCCATTTTGTTGAGACGTATGGGCACAGGATGTTTGGTGAACAATTCCTTTAGATGAGTAGTAGTTGGCTAGATTGTTGGTGCATAACTCTAAGGCATTGTCACTTCTCATAATTTTGACAGTTGTGGAAAAAACATTCTGAATCTCATTTAGAAATTGAATAATAATATTTCCAGCTTCAGACTTATTTTTCATTAGAAATACCCATGATGCTCTAGAGAAATCATCCACAAATACAATATAAAACCTGTGCCCCTGATGATCGGGAACACGACTTGGACCCCAGACATCGACATGAAACAACTCAAACTTGGAGTTACTACTCCGACCTTGACTACTGGGAAAGGATGACCTGTGATGTTTTCCCAACTGACATGCCTCACACTGGATAGGTGTGTGAGAAAGACTATAAGGTAAGACAAGACGCAACTTCTGAAGCGGTAGATGACCAAGACGCAGATGCCACAGGAGAGAAGATACTTGTTCTGTGGGAGAAGCTGTGATTCCGGCAAACGGGGTCTGGTTCAGACGATAAAGGCCTCCTTGCTCATAGCCATGACCAATCACGTTGCCCGTACGGATGTCCTGAAAAATCAATGAAGATGAATCAAAAATAGCTCGACAATGGAGATCCTTCGTAATCTGACTAATTGACAACAGATTCATAGAGAAATGCGGTGCATGTAAAACATTCTTGAGCTGCATAGAAGACGTCAGTCTGATCTCCCCCTGACCCGTGATAGGAGAATGCGTGCCATTGGCAATGACTACTGTTCGTCCTGGAGGAATCTGGGTGTATCCTGTAAGTAGGCTCTGGTCGCCACATAGATGATGTGTAGCGCCGGAGTCCATGATCCATGGCAGTGTATCAGATCTACTACAGTGGAGTGCAAGTGGACTACCTGAAGTACTAGTAGAGGCCGAGGCGGAAGCAGCAGTATCAGTATGGTTTTCTGCAGTCGGTGCTGGACCAGATGGTGGAATAATGCCCCTGAGGCGGGCAACTAGGTCATCAAATCGTTAATCCAGTGTGGCAGCTGACGGGGGCTCTATCTGCTCAGCTGCTCGTGCGGATGCAGGAAATCCATGCTTTGAGTAGCATGTATCTTCAGTATGTCCGACTCGGTGACAATATGAGCATGTTGGCCTAGCGCGGCCACCCCTTCCACGGGGAGTGCGTCCACGGCCCTGTTGATGAAAACCACGGCCTCTATTGGCCACCATGGCTGAGGGATTCTGACTCGCAGCTGCTGAAGGTACTGTGATCCTGCTCAATCTGTGAAAAGCTTCCTCCATGGGAGGAATAGTCGAGTCCGCCAAAATCTGTGAACGTGCTGCCTCATACTCTGGATCGAGTGCAGCGAGAAACACACCCACCATCGTCGCATTCCTGTATGTCTTCTGCTGTTCTGGTGTGGCGGTGAGAGGCATGAAGCTATAAAGCTTCTCAAACATTCCTCTCAATGATGTATAGAGAGAATGTAAGGGGCGGCCGTTCTGCTTTATTGTGAAGATATCATGTTGTAGTTGCAGGATCTTCGTCTCATTCTTCGCCTGAGAATATATCGCTGCCAGGATATCCCACATGTCTTTGGATGTGGGTTGATGTAGAATGTCATTGGCAATCTCAATAGCCAATGTGTCAGATAGCCACACCTTGGCATATGCATCGTCGGCCTCCCATGAGGCATGAACTCCAGTCTTCTCTGTAGGCTCGGGCTCGGTAAGAATATGCTTCTTACCCGTAGACTTCATCATACTCATGAACTGCATTGCCCACAGTTCATAGTTTGTACCATCCATCTTGACAATGGGCGCTGGACCACGAAATGCGCCCATAGATGGGATATCAGCCTTGCTTTCTGACATACTAGAGATGAAAAACTGGAGTGACCAAGAGATAACAATCTTCGTCTACTATGACATAGACGGGATTAGTTGCGTGTGTAGACGTCAGGCAACTAACCCCATGTATATCAAGATCTGTGCCCTAGAGTCTTAGGGCTTTGGGGCACGCAGGCACGTGCAGAAAGCACGCACGCGCGCAACTGGATGAAGCGAGGAAGATCAGGCAGGCGCGCAACTGGCTGGAGCTATCACGTGCGTGCACTGGCGCACGTTGGTGCAGATGCACTGGTGCGCTGACGCACAGCGCGAGGCGCAGGTGCGCTGAGAAGATCACGCATAGAAGGTGCGCCGAGAAGAGCGCAGATGCGCAGCGAGAGAAGGTGCGCACAGATCGCGCACAGAAGGTGCGCGAGATGCGCGCAGATGCGCGTTAGGCGTGAAACGCACTCTGCGCGAGGCACGCGTGATGCGTGAGGCGCACGCAATGCGCGAGGCACGCTAGGGCACCGCAGGCCGGAGACGAAGGTCGGAGAAGACTGCCGGCGGCGCCGAGTAGAGAGAGAGAGAGAGAGAGGCCGGCGGGTGGGGTTAGGGTTAGGGTTTCGAGAACTCCGGTCTAGGACCGTCGCTCTGATACCATGTTGGGAAACGTGAATAAGTTGTTTATTCCATAGCCCTAAGCTCTCTTATATAGGAGAGTAGCCTATGGGTAAATTACATAAAGAGAATAACAAGAAAATAAAATAGCAAAGAGACACAATAACTAAATATGCGTCAACAAAAATAATAGGGTCAAATTAGTTTATATGTATAATATACAATGAGGGCCCAAAACTCAAGTTTCACATCTGAACTCCGATTCTTTTGAATTTGGTCTTGTTTTGTAGATAATTGATGTACATTAATTCAAAAGTGGGTAGAGGTTCATAGGAGACTGTATGAGAGAGATATTCACTTTTATGGCTTTTAGTCTCAAAATTAGGATTTGAGTTTTATTGGGCAAATTTACAAGTTAGTATTTTTTGGTATTTTTCTTTTATTGATGTTAGTAACATGTACACTATAGATTGATTTTATTTTATTTAGAGTTAGTGAAAAATAATTAAAAATATGGTAAAATCATGGTATTATACATGTGATAATTTACAAGAGTTTTAGGGCTTCTTATTTTATGCAATTATGCATGCTAAAATACAAATCTTATTTACAAGTGAATGAATGAAAATAATGTAAAATAGATGAAGAAATGCAGCTAATTACTTGAGAACATAGCTCTATTTTCAAACTTTAGAATAATGAATCACATATTCATCAACCCCCTATACTTAAACCTTGCCTGTCCCCGAGCAACTAAAATAATATGCAGAAATGAAGTGATATTGGGTTCCACACCATGGTCATGAAGAAAAAGTGAATGGAGCTCGACTTGACCTTTGGATTTATAAAGTGGCGGAACTCCTTGTGAGAATTAGAATTTAATAACAACAGCCTCCAAGCTTGCACAAGTCAATATCTCATACCCGACTCAGAAGTCATCTTAGATCAACCCCCTCCTAAAGCATCATGCATGAACACTGAATAATTGTCTCCGGTGTATGAAGAGTGTTAGCTCTTCCCATCTAATCCAAGATGCCAAACTACCATGCAATCTCCTCCTTCAGTAACTCATCCTCAGGGAGTCAGGTATTTCCTTCTAAGTTCACGAATGTGTTAGTTCACAACGAGTGGGGGAGAAGTATAGAAGAAGGGGAAAAGAAGTAGAGAGTGACCAGTGTAGTCAACTCTCTTGTGAAGCTTGACCGGTGTAGCCAAGTATCCACTATATCTGGGGGCTAACTAAACCTTGGGATAAATTTTTTGTATTAGCTTCTTTTTTGTAAAAAAATTTGGTTTCTCTGCATGGATCTTTTGTGCCCGACGAATATAGAATCTTGTGATCCGCCCATGCTTTGGGATCTTAGAAACAATTGTGCTAGCAGTTTATCCCTCATCCGAAGCTTCATTTCAACATGATGCTCCGGTCTTTAGAGGTTCAAGCTACTAAAGAAAGAAACACACGGTCTTCCAACACCTCGTCTGAGTTGAACTAAGTGTGCAGTCTAGAGTACAGAATAATTCCTTATCCAAGAGTCTACTCAGAAGAAAGCGACCAGGTTAGACACTAGGAGTCAAGTCCAGACATTATCTTGTGAACATAGAGAATTAAGTCTAAGACATGAAGTTTCTAAAATCCTACTTATCAATGAAGTTCCTCTGAACTTAAAGTAGATTAAGGTATGGTCACATAACTCGGTTTGGAACTCATTGACTTTCAACTTTGCATATGCACGATATGCATATGAAATGCAAGCGGATAAAGTGCAAAATGATTTTCTTTTTTCGAATGAATGCAAGGATGATATACAAGATTGAACAAGTTCTTTTTATTAGACAAAAGGTTTTTTTGTTATACCTCCTATTTTACAACAAATTTACAACAAAGGATTATTTACATGTATTTACAAGATTACACAAGTTTTACACAGAAAGTATTATACACATTATACAGATTTTACAGTTTGTATACAATATACACTTTACACAAGTATTTTACTGAGACAATATTTTTTTACCAATTTTTACCCATCCCATATTTATTGAATAATACATACAAAAATATGTGAAAGTACAAGCTATGGGTAAAGTACATATGTAATATATACACACCCCCTATACTTAGCACGTGCTATGTCCTCAGAGCACAAGAAGCGAGGAGAAGGCATAGATCGTGCTCATGAAAGGCCGTATCAGCGATATATCGCCGATATTTCATTTTCGTCAGGTAGAGGATATCGATATTGTCCTGTATATCTATTTACACGGTGTCGGCGATATATCGCAGATATATAGGTTGTGGGCGATATATCGCCGAAAGAGGGCATATTCCTTCCTTCGTTTGCAAGGTTTCAGGGCAAATTTCGGTTATAAAAACCACATATCGGGCTCCATTTCGAGCATCTCGACCTCTCAAGCTTGGGCTCCCTTCTTCCATATTCCATTGCATTTTGAGGCATGATCTTCTCTTAATTGGTGAATAAAATTACAAAGTTAGATAGGGCTTTTGTTCTTGGTGGTTATTCGATGCGTAATCATCTTTTTTTGTAAAATTTGGAATGAATGGAGTTGGATGACATGTTTTAGCCGTAGGAAACATTATTTCATGATGATTTTTGTTAACTCATGGTGTGTAATTTATTAAACCGAAAATATAAGAAATAAATCTTCAAATTATTGATAATTTTGTTGTTGAATTTTGGAACTTTTTGATTTTTTTTGGTTTATTAAGTGATGTTATAGATGGATGGAGTTGGATCTCATGTTTTAGCCTTAGGAAAAATTATTGCATGGTCATTTTTGTTAATTAAAGGTGTGTAATTTATTAAATCTGAAAATAGAAGAAATAAATCTTCAAATTATTAACAATTTTATTGTTGAATTTTGGGGCTTTTGATTTTTTTTGTTTATTAAGTGATGTTATGGAAGGATGGAGTTAGACCTCATGTTTTAGCCTTTGGAAAAATTATTTCATGGTGATTTTTGTTAATTAAAGTTGTGTAGTTTATTAAATCTGAATATAGAAGAAATAAATCTTCAAATTATTGACAATTTTGTTGTTGAATTTTGGGGCTTTTGATTTTTTTTTGTTCATTAAGTGATGTTATGGATGGATGGAGATGGATCTCATGTTTTAGCCTTAGGAAAATTTATTTCATGGTGATTTTTGTTAACTAAAGGTGTGTAATTTATCAAATCCGAAAATAGAAGTAATAAATCTTCAAATTATTGACAATTTTGTTGTTGAATTTTAGGGCTCCATTGCTCGATCAACGGGAGGTAGGCCGAAGCAGAATATAAACCAACAAATGGGAGCAGATGTTGGTGACTACATGCCAGATCTGGGCGAATCACGGACCCTCTTGGAGGGGTGGAGCTTGATGCGATTGTGGACGACATTCTCTTTACTGGATCGAAATCCAAATAGAAATCAAAAGATGACAGTGGGAGCGATAATGATGATGATGATGTTGGTGGTGGTGGTGGTCGTGGTGGATCAAGTGATGTGGAGACATATTCAGGGGGGTCAGGGTCTGCAGGGGTGGTCGTGGACCAGGTGATGATACAAGATTCGAGTCAGGGCGAGAATACATGGAATGACGTGGAAAAATACATGGGCAGTTTGTCCCAAGTCCGAGTCCAGGACCTATGGATTACGATGTATATGGACGACGTGGTCATCATCCTACAGATAGCTACATAGACGATTTGATATCATCTGTAGGTTCGTTGAGTTGCATGGACATTGATAACCCATACCGTGGAGGATCACCCAGTCCCATGGGCGGATATGCAACCTCACAAGATGAAAGATCATTTAGCGTCTTCCCTGAATATTTTCCTGCTCCTCCACCTGGTCCTCCTCCTCCTCAGACGTATACTCCTCCATCTTATGGATATGGTAGCAACGGTCGGTATGGAGGATATAACAGCTACAGCGGTGAGAACTACCAAGGTAGCCAACCCGATTAGAGCCAGGGCAACTTCTTTGGTGGTGACAGTTTCGGTTTCTTCCCGGAGTACTACGCTCCTCCTCCATGTCCTCCTCCTCCCCAGAGATATTCTCCTACTCTGTCGTCGTCATCCCGAGGATCTCAAGCTAGTACTTCGCAACCTCGACATGCACCCCATGACACCGGATTTAGCAATGCTTATACTCGATTCGGGACACTCATAGGGATTGATGATCAACAATACAGGCAGTATATTATGGATTATAAGGCCATGTACTCGTACATGATATAGGAAAACTATTGCGAGTGCATTGAGTCCGCAATCCGTTATGATAGAAAACAAGGCAAGGGGCCGATTTAGATCCGCCGCGGAATTCTTGGTTTTAGGTCATCTCATTTTACAATGTAAAATTGATTTGGATATTTCTCATTTATTGTTGTAGCTTGTATATAGATAAATCTTTATGCCAAACAATGATTGTCTCGTTATATATTCCAATCGATATGACCGATATGTGCAGTTTAAGGACCATAGTCCTCATAAATTATCTGTGTGTTATGAAGTGTATATTTGTAGCATTTCATGTTATAAACTTATAAGAACTTGAATGGAATCCATTTCCAATATTTATAAGTCAAGAATCAACATTATGTTACTAACATCGACATGACTGATATGTGTGATAGCAGCAATACCGATATATGCGATATATGGTCTATAAATGGACTGATACGTGTGATATAAACGTGTATTTGTACGTTATTTGTTGTTTTAATATCTTGGATGACCTTAATTTCTGGAAAAAATGCCAAAAAATTGTCTCTTTTGAGCCATTTTCGACATTTCCACCGATAACGTCGATATATCCCTATATATCCATTTCCGGGCGAACCGAAACGATATCGATATCGATATGTTCTTACATGCTCGTGCTAAGCGTAAGAGAGTTAAAAAGAACGAAAGTATAGAAGTCGCCTCGGCCCCCTATACTTAGGCTTTGGTCAACCAAAGTATAGAAGAACGAAAATGGAGTGGTGGAGGTCAAGAGGAGAAATGGATGAATATATGGATAGCATGGGCATCAGTCCCACCTATACTTAGGCTCCAGTCAGCCTAAGTATAGAAGAAAGACTAAGTGTGAGAACCGATGAGATTTGAGGGTGTACAAAGAAAATGAAAAATAAAAGGAGTGCTTGAGTCACTCTCCCCCTATACTTAGGATCTGGTCATCCTAAGTATAACCAAAAATGACAATGATATGGAACCGGGGCGAATGATACAAATCTCGGGAGAGGGAGGGATCAAAAAGAAGAAAATTATATAAGAAGGAATAAGAATGTACAAGGATCAAGAAGGTTTGGAATGAACCTTCTTGCGTGAGCAAGGTGGAAGAGAATATGGAGGTGGAGTGGTGGTCAGGACGAAGAAGAAACCGAAACCTATCCGTCGTCAGAGTCATCCTCAGAAGAGTAGTAGTGTATGGTGGAGGCTCTCCAACTATTGTCAAGTAAAGGTAAGTGACCTTTGATAACATATGCACTGATTGCACTTACCCGATGTACCACTTTAGGATCAGATTAAGAACTTGATGAGGAATCTTCAGACATCACATGGTTTCTAATGTTAAAGTTGATTTTCTTAGTTAGTTTGTTTATGTATGAAGTATCGGGAGAATGAAAGTCAAAGTTCTCCATACCATGAGTAACTGCTCTGGAAGGTGTGGTATTTATGGGTTCCTCGTCAGATGAATCACCGTATAAATGGACCCACTCTTGTAGGGTCATAACATGTTTCAAGGGAGTTTCCTCAGTTTGAGTAAGCATTGTGAGTTCTTTCCTGGCAGTAGTATGAGTGATGTTTGGGGACGAAGATGTCACCTTTTGATGTTATGAAGTTTTGGTGACTAAGGTAAATTCCTTAGGCATAAAAGTCGGTTCCTGGAATGGTTCGAGTATTTCACGAATTACCGCCGACTGAAAAATTGGACCACTCAAATAATTGTGATAATCATAGTCTGAATTTAAATATGCTCTTGTATATTGGTTCCTCATAGGAGTTGTTGCAGGTTTGGTCTTCATGGAGGTGTGGTGCTAATCGAAGGTCGGTCCAACAGTCGATCTCTTGGGTGTAGTAGAGATATGGGACTCATCTACCTCTCGATGGTTACGTTTGTCAACGGCTATGTGGGTTGCCTATGGATGGAGTGTATCCTCAAAGGTCATGTGTGGTCGGTGGGTATCCCATGGTGGAAAATCGATCTCCCTAGTTTTGCAATCTATAGTCGCCTTAGTCAAGGCTAAGAACAGCTTCCCAAAAATAATAGGAGACTGGGTGAACTCTCCTCAGTGCTCAATATCAATGATCGTAAAGTCCACTCTGAGCGAAGCACCTTAAAAAGTAATGATGACTCGGATAATTCTTCACGACTGTTTTATGGATTGATCAGCCAACTAAACGATCACTCTCAATTTCCTAAGTGGTCCAAGTTTCAGCTTGTTAAACACAGAAGTCGGGAGGATGTTCACAGATAAGTCTTCATCGATTCTAGCATGGATAAATATAGTGCCTTTGATTTTACATTCAATCCTAGGCATTCACTTCACTTTGTAGCTCCTTGGCATTCCCCCCATCACCAAGAAGGTCGCCATAGACACTAGGTGTCTTTCTGTCCTTGTTCTCTTATTACCTGATTAGACATCAATCGACTCCTTACAAATCTTTTGAGGCCATGAAAGCGTTCGATGGTCTTTATTAAGGGAAGCTTAAGAATCAATTCTTTAGCAATGGCTTCCCTAAAAGGCATGATCCAATTTTTAAAATAATTTTCTAGTTTTATGATATTTTCTTATTTTTCAATTTTTTTGGGCCTTTTTGGGTTTTTATATTTCTTGATGTTTTTAATAGGTGAACAATCAGACTTAGGATTGGAAGGTAAGTGATTAGTAGAAGAGGGAGGTAGAATAGACTCCAGTTGTGCAGAGTGTGTGGGTTCCCTGGTGTCCGCTAGGTTTTCAGTATCAAATCCAATTATCTTGTTCTCTACTTTCATAACCAAGCTCGCAGCAATTTAATTCAATATTTCAGTGACAATTTTCAACTTGTTACCAAATGATTCATTTTTCTCGATAAGTTTAGAAATATCATCCACCAAAGAGTTCTCATGAGAAGTCATGGGAGTATTCTGCTTAATTGAAGGAAACTGTTGAAATCTTGGAGTCTCATACTCAACAAATCTAGACTTTGGCATGTAATGTTGGATTGAGTATAGACCATCCGGATGGCAGATATTGGTCGGAGCCTCGTATAATGGAGTCAATATACGAGGCTTTAAGATCTAGCTCGTGAGTCCAATTTCTTGTATGTATAGACTCTCTGAATGGTTGGTAAATGTGAGCTTGATCACTAAGGTCTATCAAGTCCGGAAAATTATAAGGCGTGATCCTATCCACTCGGTGTGTTTATTCGACCATGTTATATCCTGAGGTCAAGTCAGAGTGTGAGCATGTGAATCGTTGACCTGTCCCAACATTCATGTGAGGATAGAATGAGGTCTGTTGGGGTAAATAACCACGCTAGTCGTTCATCTCAGTAGTGGCTTGCACGTCGAGTGGTTCTTTAATTCCAACAAGCTCTCGAGAATATGGTGAGTCAGCCTAGGATGGAAGTGGATCCAGAGTTTTAGAATGTAGAGTAGGTGAGAAATGCGAAGAAGTGAGGAAGTCCGTTGAAAGGAATGTTGGAATAGAGTACAGTACTCGTTATCAACTCTACTGTGTAGGGAGTCAGATCGTCAAAGAAACACGGTAGTTCGGTTAAAGCCGTGTCTGACTCGTCATCTATGTCCCTTGACCATTCCGAAGGAAATGGAACCAACATATCCAAAGGAATCTCTAAGTCGTCAAGGGAATAGGGAGACACATCTCTCAAAAATCTGGACACCTGTCAAACTGCATCATGTACTAGATCCTCTCCCGATGAGAAGGTCTCGCTCTGCCATGTTGAGTTTTGTTTCCAAATCACAACGGCATTGATCATCTTCAATCTATTTCTGAAGAAGAGTATTATGTGCTGGTCTCTGAATCAGGTCATTGCCACTTTGTATGCTTCATTTCAAGTTCCACTTCTCCGTCGGGAGAACCGAATTTCATCATTCTCGTTTCATAATCGAATGAGACACTAACGATCCTAAGGAATGGCCACCCAAGAATGATCAGAGATTACCTCCAATAATTGGGGTCTCCATATCAAGTATTGTGAAGTCCACCTTGTAGTCTTATCCCTCAATCGCGATAACCACGTTCTTCACTTCTCCCTTAGGTCTCTTCATAGACTTATCTGCAAATTGTAGTGCTCTTAATTTTCCAAGTGGTCCTAACTCTAATTCCTCATAAAGTGCTAAGGAAAGAAGGTTTTGAAGAACCGTTTTTTAGGATTATGTGCAAACGCAATGTCATCGATATGACTCTCCACATAGTGAGCACCCATATCTCTCTTTTTCCTTGGTAACTGTTAATTCTTGGGACAATAAGTAGTGTCTATTGATAAGACGTGAGTCTTCATATAATGGCCCGATTTCTTCCTGGTAACCCTAGTAGGTATGCATCACACCTTAAGGTACTTCTGGAATGCATGATTGTTAGCCACATACTCTTCAAATGACACCTTAACCATAATATTTTCCTTATAAAACCATGTCATTTCAAGGTCATATTTTTTAATCTTTTCATGATGTGCCTTCATGATGTAAGAGCAGGTTGCTCAATGATGGAGAAGGAGCGCAGAGGGGGTGCGGCGATTTGGAGAGCGAAAGGGGAGGTGAACGACGGAGACGGTGGAGATTGGTCGGTCGTCTCACACAGGAAGGTGGGTCACCGGTGTTTCCGCTGTGGGGAAAATGGCCATCTTGCTGCGGTCTGTCGGTTATTGCCGAGATGTTTCTCATGCGGTAAGGTTGGCCATCGACAAGCCTCTTGCATGTATGCTTCGTCGTGCACTATAAAGAATCCGAGCAAAAGGCAGGCGGCCTACCAAGGTGGCTACACGGGAGGGAGCTCTGCAACGGTGCAGCAAGGAGGACCTACTTATGCGGAAGTGGTCGGGAGGTCAACATTGGCGGGTGTGAAGCTTAGCGCGGAGGTTAGTGGTCCTGCTAGCGTTGGTGCAGGTGGTAGGAGACCTGCATTCAGAGGAAGGCGTAACATGCATGATTCAAAGATACACGCTAAAAAGATGCATGCGGTTATCGGCATCGCGGTTAGAGAAATTATCGACATGGAAGGTATCTCGTCGCATTTACGTGGATTTGTCGGACCACATTTCGTGGGGGACGTGGTCTTGCTGGATAGTAGGCGTTGCTGTGTCCGAGGTCTGTCGGATGCCCAAGTGGGAAGGCTGGTTCATAATGGAGACGTCGGGAACGTGTTGTGGAGAAGATTGCGATTCGGGGATGAATGTTACAAGGAGCTGGAGGTTTGCATGGCTACGGTTAGGGGAGTACCCTTCCTTTCCCGGACGGCTGGGTGTTTGCGGAGGGCGTTGAGGCGCTGGGGCTGTGTCCGGGAAGTCCTCGACGATGGACTTCGGCCAGGCTTGGCGGTGGAGGAGACCAAGATCCTGTTCGAGTGCACAAAGTCTTTTCTTGACAAGATAGGTGGGCGCAGCGAGTTCGCGGAGTTGGTCGTGGGGAGGTTTTCGTTCGCGATCGAGCTTTCCATTGATGATCCTCCGCCACCTCCGGTGGTTTCGTGGCCGGCAGTGGAGTCGGAGGCGGCGGTTGACGAAAGACCAAGAGACGCATTGGGTTCGTCGCTGGCGGTTGGATTTCCGAGGCAACACATCGAAGGAAGTGCTTACCGGTTCGTGGGTACACGGCGCTTCGAGAAGTGCCCTGAACCGGTCTGTCTTCCGTCAGAAACATTCCATATGCAGTATGACGTGGGGAAAGGGTTTGGTGATCCGTCTTCGGCGATGGATTTTTTGCATGCTGCGTTTTGCTTCTCGGGTCATGTGTCGGATCCGGGTCACCACTTGGGCGGTCGGGCTGCTTCCTGGTTATTCTCGGATCCGGGCGTCGACATCGGGCAGTCGAGCAATAAGAATGTCTTCTCCATCCCTTCTTGTGCGGGCACTCCATCACAAGTGCTCCCCCCTTGGAGCTTTAGGGGTATTCTGGAGGGTGCTCCCCAGCGGGTACCTGTTACTTCTCCTGTTGTTATTCTCGACGAAGGCGGAACCCGACCGATGCAGACCTCCAACTTGGCATCTTCCAGTCCGGTGATTGTCGGAGAGAGGGAGGGCGAGAATCTCCATGTTCGTGGCATGGAGGCGGAATGCGGCGACAGAAGAAGTGGGAAGAGGTATAGAAGGAGGAGCAGAGCGAGGGTTTCATGATCGCAATCTAGCCCTTGCCCCCGCTTTCTTGGTTGCGGTGGCGGAGGCTGCCGGAGTCGCTCGGATGTAGGGGCCAGACGTCGTTCCTAAATGAAGATCCTTTCCTGAAATATACGTGGTCTTGGGGATATGGATAAGCGGAAAGTTATGGGCTCCAGAGTTATTGAATGGGGGTACGATATCATCATGCTGCAGGAAACGAAGTTGCAATCCTTGGCGGAGGGGGTTTGGGCGACTTGTGGGGCCGGTGGTATTGATCAGTACAGAACTATTGGTGCTTCGGGGGCTTCGGGGGGACTGTTGGTGGCGTGGCGCTCGGCGTTGTGGTCGTGTCACTCGGAGATTCGGGGGCGCCATGTGTTGACGGTGATCCTTATTGGTACTGCCTCTTTTGAGCATCTGGCGGTGTCGTGTGTTTATGGGCCTTGTGATAGTAGGCGGAGAAGGGAGTTGTGGGAGGATTTATTGGAGGCTGGGAGGGCGGTCGGGGGGGGCCCGTGGGTGGTGGGTGGAGATTTCAACGTGATGTTGTTATTTACTGACAGGACAGGAGGGAGGGGGGCCAGGACTCTGGCTCTGTGGATTTCGCTGACACCATTGATTCGATCGGCCTTGAGATCATGGACGCTGAGGATGTTGCATTTACTTGGAGAAATTCTAAAACGCGATCGCTGCTGGATCGTTTCTTCGTCTCAAATGAACTGTTGGAGAATTTCCCTTTGGCTTCGGTGGGGGCCAAACCTAGGTCTTGGTCCGACCATTCCCCGCTGGTATGGTGCTCTGGGGTTACCCCGGACCGTAGGGGACTTTTTAGATACGAGAAATGTTGGATGCTGGAGGACGGCTTCAGGGATCTTGTGAATTCGCACTGGGCTGAGTCGAAGCCTACGGGGTCCGCCGCGTGCAAATTTGTTCAAAAGCTCGACTCTTTGAGGGGCAGGCTTGTGAGGTTCAAGAGGGATACGAGAGCCGCTAGGTGCGAGACTAGAAAGGTCGCTGAGGAGATGATTAGATACTTGGACGTGATTGAGGATGTGAGGCCTCTCTTGCCTGGTGAGCTGGATTCGCGGATGAGGGCTCAGAGGACGGTTACTTTGGAGGACAAGAAGCGTGTCGCCGAGTGGAGGTAGCGGTCGAGGAGCGCCTGGTTGAAGGAGGGGGACGTGAATTCTTTGTATTTCCACCGTATTGCTAATGGAAGGCGCAGGTCAAATGCTTTGAATTCGATCACTGTTGATGGAGTTACGCTGGAAGGGAATAAAAACATGGGCTCAGCTATAGCAAATCACTTCAGGGCGTTTTCCGCTGCTGTGATTTTACGGCGATGGAAATGGTTAGGTCGTAACTCTAGGACGGTGGAGGCACCTGCTCGTGAATCTCTTATTCGTGACGTCACCTTGGAGGAGGTTAAGGATGTCGTATGGGACCTTAATGCTGATGCTGCGCCAGGCCCCGATGGCTTCTCCATTTCCTTCTACAGAGATTTTTGGGACCTTGTTAGTCAAGAGGTGCTCGATGTGGTGCTGGAGTTGTGCAATGAGAATAGGGGCTTTGACTGTATCAACCGGGCGCTGATTGTTCTGATTCCAAAGTGTGCGGCGCCGACCTCCATCGAGGACTATCGCCCCATTGCTGTCTCAAACGCCCTCTATCTTATCACGGCCAAGGTTTTGGCGAGGAGGTTGGTTGGCGTCCTCGGGAGCTTGATTTCCCCTGTGCAGTCCGCTTTTGTTCCAGGCCGCCAGATTTCTGATTGCATGACGATTGCCTCCAAGATCATTGCTGATTGGCAGAGGAGGGGCACGAGTGCTATTTTGTGGAAGGTAGATTTTGCCGAGTCTTACGATAGCCTTGATTGGAGATTTCTGTGGTCAGTTTTGAGGAGATTATGTTTCCTAGATCGGTGGATATCCTGGATGAGGCGTTGTATCACCACGGCGTCTTTTACGGTTCTGATCAAAGGTAGGCCGGAGGGGGGGTGGATTCAACCCCGCAAGGGGGTGCGGCAAGGTTGCCCCCTCGCTCCTTTACTTTTCATCATTGCGGCTGATGTTCTGGCTGACATGGCGGCGGGCGTGTCAGCCATGGTCTTTCTAGAGGTTATTGGAGGGGCGAGGTTCGGGTGTCGATCTTACAATACGCGGACGACACTCTGTTCCTTATTGAGGGAGGGGTCGAGGAGGCCAGTGCCATGGCTACGACTTTGGATATCTTTTCAGAGTTATCTGGATTAAAGAAAAAGGACTGTAAGTCTTGTTTTATCCCTTTCGGGCAGGCAGATTTAGTTACTGATGGTTAGCAGTTTGTTTGGCTTCTTCGCGCGCCACGCTCCCAATGGACTATCTCGGCATACCTCTGGGTCTGGGGAGAGCGAGGCTTCGTGACTGGTTGAGGGTGGTGGAGAAGGTGGATGTGCGTTTGGCTGGGTGAAAGGCTTCTCTTCTGTCGAGGGGAGGTAGGTTGGTTCCGATCAAGGCGGTGTTGTCGTCCATTCCAGTTTACTTTCTTTCTTGCCGCAAGTTACCTAAGGGGATCCACGTGAGGCTGGAGAGGAAGATGCGTGCTTTTTTATGGGGCAGCGTTACTAATGGGCGCGGTGGGGTCCATTTGTTTGGTTGGGAGGATGTCCTACGGAGAAAGGATTGGGGGGGTTAGGGTTAAGATCTCTTGAACAGGTGAATGAGGTGCTTTTGCTTAAATGGGCTAGTAGAGTTTGGGGTCCGGGTGATGATCTTGTTTGCTTGGTGGTTCGGAGCATCTACGGGGTGAAGGGCGCGCCCCATTCGCAGTTGCTCAACCTTGCGGCAATGACGCCTTTCTGGAGAGGCGTGGTGAAGACGTTTGTAACAAATATTAATCTATTCAGGCCGGTTGTTGGATGGGGGGACTCCTTTGCTTTTTGGGGCGATGATTGGTCGGGGGCGGGAGCTTTGTGCTCTCGTTATCCGCGGTTATTTGCATTGGCGGATGATAAGCTTTGTTTGGTGGCAGACTGCTGGCGTGATGGGTCTTGGTGGCCTACTTTCTCCGCTAACTTCTCGGATCGAAGATTTGAGGATTTCTTGGCGCTGCTTGATGCTGTGAGGAAGGTCGGTGCCCCTATTGGGGGTAGAGATCACTGGCAATGGAAGGAGGGGAGCTTCTCGGTTAAGGGCGCCTATGGTGCCATCTCCAGACCGCCGCTGGCGACCTCGGAGGTGCTGATCAGGGATTGTGCTTGTATTTGGGCCCTTAATCTTCCTGAGCGTGTTGGGATTTTCTTGTGGCTCCTTAGGCGCAAGAGGCTGATGACGCGTGATTGATGTGTAAAGCTCCTGGGCATCATCTCGGACAAGTGCTTGATATGTGACAATGAAATCGAATCGGTGGAACACCTTTTTTTACGTATCCTGTGATATCGCAAATTTGGCATGAGGCGGGGATTCTTTGGTGCCGGTCCGATGAGTTCCAGGCCTTCTGGAATTCGGTGTATGAGAATAGGGCGAGATCAAGAAGGGAGCGGCTCTTCCCCCATGGCTACTCTATGGGTGGTTTGGCGTGGCAGAAATGATTTGGTATTCTCAGGCCAGAGATTATACAAATAAAATATCGAGTGCTTTACAAGGAGACTGGTAGATGAGTGGATGATGTAATGATCTTTTCTTGTTTTGTGTTTTGGGGTGTCGTTACCGTGTGATGTAACCTTTTGCCTTTTTATTTATAAATTTTTGATGGGGCGGGCACCACCGAGTGCTTCCCCCTACCTTGCAGACTTCAAAAAAAATGATGTAAGAGCACAAGGGAAAGGGATTGAAGTTAAGGAAACATACGACGAAGAGACGACGAAAAATCTGAATCGAAAACATCACTCTGTGCTTTAAGGGAAACAGAATTCTTCATACATGAATCTTAACGATACAACTTGGAATCAAAATCTAAGTTGTCTGCAACATGTTGGGAGATAGTTGCTGAAGGTAGATCCTCCACAACCATAGGTACAAGATCCTACATAGACTTCAAGGTTTCTCCATGTTGTTGCGCTCGTGTTCTCCTCCTCTCTGTCCCCTGAGTGGATGTCCTCATTCTTTGTTAAAGGGGTTGCCGAATGTGATGTCTTTCCTCCTCGTCCTCCAAAGTCTCCTCAGATAGAGCCTCAGAGGCGACCCTTTCCACGTCACTTGCCCAATCAAGTACGACCACGGTCCTTCTGCTATTGAGTGACATATTATTAACATCAGCACATGAAAGAATCCCATGCTCAGATATAAGGGATTCTGAGTAGTATACCTGACCAAACTGCTATTGTGAATGCGATCTATTCAGGTTATTGAGGTTAGCGTGAACCTGGACGAGAACGGAGGTCGATGGGGCCGACTACTCGTCTTGCCATCGGGACAGACAGTTGATGTCCACTCGCATGTCTAAATCTTGTTCCGATAGGAACGAAGCTCTTCGAGAATCTGACGTTGAAAGTTTGCAGGTCTCGACAAAGGGAGATGCTATTGTTGTGAAGAATACCATGAGGACTGGCCCTGATGGCCCTGATACTCCTGCTTTGTTGTTGGCGCTAGGGGTGGTGTTGGTAGGCAGGCCTTGCTGGCTCACATGGTACGTCTGCTAATGGCCATATTGCCATTGTTGCCTATGTTACTGAGGATGGTAAGGTCAATGAATAAATTGTGTAGGATAACATATTGAGGTAAATGCAACCTTTTAGAATGTCGGGGGACGATGATAAGACTGTCGCTCTCACGTACTTTCCTACCTAGCAGGGTCTTGTGTGTACCAAACACCATTCACCTCACACATCTAGGGAGGTTCCTCCTAAGCTGTCTCGACTGATGGTGGTTACCGCTGACAAGATTAGGTGTAGGACTGGTTCTCTACCCAAGGTTGGGGTGTCCGTGTTATAGGTTGCTCCTGTACATGGTGTACACTGAGAACAAGAGCAGTAGATACAACCATGGTAGGTATCTTCATCTTAGACACCTTCTCAGTTAGCTCCTTCATCTGCTTCGGAGGCTTAGAAAGACTACTGTCAAGCTCAGTCATCCTCTTGTCGATCATCTCGACTATTATCGACTTATCAGCAATGATTCACATGCTAGGAATCATGTCCTCGGAGAGATCGACCACAACTTTCTTTCACCCTCTAGATAAGAGTGAAATGAGAGACTCTGTATGCGCCCTGTTGGCGGTCTGTAAGCAGCTTATCTCAGCCATCTGTTCGAATACCTTCTAGATGGCATCTGCTCCTCGTGATGTGTAACTGCCTCTACAAGCATCAATCGGTAAATCCTGCACCTCATGGTTGAGATCGGTATAGTGGGATTGGACCAAGATGTTGTCGTCCATGCCATGACACAAACACTTGTGCAGTATGTCTTTGAATCTTTCCAAAGTATCACAAAATGGTTTGTTGGGCAATTGGGAAAAACTTGTGATGTGTGTCCTCATCTGATTAGTTATACTCAAGAGGTAGAACTTATTTAAGAACATTTCCTTAAACTGGTTAAACTGGCCATAGGTGGTCACCACTACATCTAGATTCTTTAACCAGTAATCTGCTTTACCCCCCAAGGTAAATGGTAGGGTCGTGAGCCTAGTATAATCTTGGCTAACCTTAGGTCCCTAGGGTGCCTAAGGTTAGCACAAACGAGCTCAAAGACCCATAGGAATGCATAAAGTTCCTCGATGGCATTCACATTGAAGTGCGGCAGCAAATTCAAGAATTGCGGCTTCAACTCATATTCAACCTTTGGCTCTGTGAGACTCGGGTAGTTTTACACTCTATATTGTCCCAAGATGTAGGCCGCATCCATAGGTGTATCAACCCCTACGTTCAATTAACCTATCTGAGCTCTGAATAAGGCATTCTGATGCTCAAATGCAGCAAGTCTAGCTAATATCATCTGCATGGGGTCTTCTCTCTGCTCATCATCATTGATTTGCTTCTTTGGAGGCATCTTGATGGAATCTTCTTGGAGACCTTCCTCAGCAAATGGGTTCGAATTAGAAGAGGCTATTGAACTCAAATCAACCTCACAAAGGCAAACGTCTTCCTCAGTGAGTAGGGAAGAGAGGAAGGGATTGGTTGATGTGTGACTATCCGCGAAGTGAGTGAACCTGGACTCAAGAGGGTCATCAGTCCAGGGAGGTCTAGTAAGTGATGGGACCTCAAAAGACGTACTTTTTTGGAGGGTTCAAGGATAGATTCGCAAAGTCCAAACAAAACTCCCTCAACTAGTCATCTTCTAAATCAAAAGGATCGAAATGAATATGAATAGCAAGGGCATCATATGTACTACGTTGCACGTAAATGTACGGAGTAAACTCACGCAATCCAAACACAAATCAAACCCTTTGAGTTCACCAACTTCACACGTGAAGGCCGTAAAGGTTCGGCAAAATTATCTTGCCAATTTTAGTTGGTGATAAAATAATCTTTCAGTACATTACACAAATGGTGTTGCCTTACGTCCAACGGTGCTTCTGTATGCTCTCGATCAATGAAGTGATCGTCCCGGACTGCCGTGTTCAATATCACACCCAAAAGAGACACACAGACGTGCACAATCAAAACATACACTAAGGTCAAAGGCAAGCCCTTGCAGCTCCCATATCCATGAGAGTCAAACCTAGAGACTTAGGAGGCAAGTCCAGGTATTTGAGCTCTAACCTTAATGTGTGCATCCTCACCCACTCTCTGGGGTACGTACATGTATACAATGAGGATTTTATGCAGCCATATTACAAGTGTTCATTTTATTCTAAGTTATTTGATCGACTTGCTTTAATTCAACCCCAATTTTAGCGTTTTAGTTATCACTGATATTAATTTGAGCACACAATTCACACCTACCATTCAATCCTTTCTCCTTTTAGACTTAGGTTATAAAACCAAGAAGGAATCGGAAAGACAGAATGCAAGCAACAAAATTATGATGTATGCTCATATAGAGGAATACTTACAGTGATTTTTTTAATAGAAAATGGCAGGTGATCTCCTAAGTTGGGAGACACTGTAAAAAGTATTTCATTTGAAGCTATTAGATTACACTACCGAGATGCCCACAAATTATAAATAGCTCTACAGTGTGATACAACATTTTCTGAGTAGAATCTCTTATCGTTGAATATAAGGTCATTCCACCCAAGCCATATTTCCCAAAGAGCCGCGAACGAGATGGAAACGTCGTTCGTGGATCTATGCCCCACCGCACGAACCGATCGCCAGAAGTCAACCGCCCCACCAGTCTCAAGCCACTCAATACCGACCTCCTTGCACACATGGGCCGACACAGTGCACTTGAAAAAAATATGACCGACATCCTTCGCCTGACCCTCACACCTATCACAAGTCGTGTCCAGAAACCCAAATAATCGCTCCCTCCTTGTCTTGTCACACAAGCAGTCTCTTCTCAAGCATCACAGAAAAATCTTGACTCTACACGGGATCTTAGCCAACCACACCACCTTGTTGTCATGGTTAAACTCCTAATCATGTTCCGTTGCCAGTCTCATCAGCTCTTCATACGCCTTCTTGGTTGAGAATTTCCACCCTTCCCACTCAAAGTGATCGGCATGCTGGGAAAAAACACCAGGTGCCGAGAGCTCAGCCTGCATCCTGAAAAAAATCATCCAACCGTTGTTCTGAGAGCTCCGCCACTAACTCCGTAGTCCACATGCTCGAGCTCGCCACCTGGCAGAGCAAACACTCCTTCGACGCTGCCAGAGCAAACAGTCTAGGGAACCTATCTCGGAGCACCCCCTTGTCCGTCCAATCATCACCCCAGAATCTGAACATCTGGTCATCCCCTATTTTCAGCCGTATCTTGTGGGTGAGAGACGCTAGAATCTATCGCACACCGACCCACAACGGCGATTCCAGCCAAGCTCTTCTCGCCATTAACTCGCCTCTAACGCCATAAATTTTCCGCACTAGCCTGATAACAAGCAAAGATGAAGGTCTTCGGATTTGGACCACCCATTTAGCCAGGAGAGCCTTATTCATGCATTTCACGTTGCATATGCCTAAACCACCATCCCTTCGTCCCTTCGTCACCTCTTTCCAGTTCACCAAATGCATATCAGAATTTTGTTGCTTTCCATCTGACCAAGAAAACCTTCTCATCAATGACTCAATCTTCCTTATGACTTCAACTGGCATCAAGCGCGTGGAGTAAAAAAATCGGAATGGGCGAAAGCACATGCTTCAACAGAATGGTCACCTCCCTTTGTAAGGGGTGTGATGAACCGAGGTGGGCACAACAATAGAGAAGTAGGGAGAGGAAAATGATAACGGTGCGAAAATCGTCGGAGAACTATGAAGGTCGGGGTATACTCAGATGATGAGGATAGTGTGCGTGTGTGATACGAAAAATAGGAGAAAGACGGAGAAAGAAAGAAGAACATTGCCTGGAGAAGAAGGTGGTTGATGGAGGAAGCACTAGAAGGAGGAACACGGGGCTGGGGGGAGGAATCTCTTCCTCAATCAACGCTTGACAGTTCTTTGGCTAAAGATCATAAGCTCGAGCAGCAAGGAAGCTGCTACACGTCCAGGAAGACGTGTATCACGCCGACGAAGAATGCTCGGTTATAGCTCTCTCTCTCTCTGTCACAAAGAGAAGGTGAAGGCTCAGAGCTCTTGCACGTAAGGGCAGATGCCGTGCATGGGCGGCGGAGATGGGGTATTTGAAGAGAACTAAGGAGCGGTTCAAGGTGATGTATGTGGGACTTTAACCATCCCCGATGACCGACAATTGGACGAGATGATAGCCTAGGTGTCACGCAAAGAAGTGGGTAGTTATGTCTAACCCTAGGACCAGTTGCTTGGCGAAGAGACTCATTAGTGATGTGGGAAAATGGTGAGACGGAGCGGTGCTGGCGAGGTGGAACGTGTAGAGCTGGAGAGCAGGAGGTTGACGATGTGTATCAGTCGTTGGATTTGGGAGTCCAACGGTGGGGAGAGAGGCATTGGGCAACGGCTGTGATCTCATCCATCAAGCACTGATGGACGGCCCAGAAATGAAGCGAGTGGCAAAAGGAGATGTGGGCCATGTGGGTATCCCGGAGGTGCCATGTGGTCCAATGAGAAAGAGAAAAGATAAAAAAATAAAGATAAATACAAATAAAATATAAACAGATCTCAAATGAAAAAAATTCAACATGAAAGTTTCTTGGGACGTTTTTGACCAATGCACGGAAGAGTGTCTCTGGCTGCTGTCGCAGCTGTCGGAGCCAGGGGAGTTCTCGCAGGGCAATGATCATTTTTGCTGGGAGGACGCGGGTTTCTCCGTCAAGAAAGTTTACGAGAAACTTAGAAGAACGGCGTGCGAGCGTGATACTGAGCTTTGCCATGACATAAAAAACATTTCGGCATTAAAGAAAGTAGGTAGAGTGAAGATATTCCTATGGTGCTTGAGAAAGGGACGTCTATGGGATAAGGCAAGAAGGAGGCGGATATTGGGCCTCGAGGATACGATGTGCGACAGGTGCGGTGGGTTGGAGGAGGACTCGGAGCACCTGTTCTTCAAGTGCCCGGAGTCTCATCGTGTCTAGAGGGCGCTGGGCGTGCATGGCGTCAGGTGCGATGGGGAGACAGAGTTCTGGAGATCTGTCTGGTCGGTCAATAGTAACTCTGCGGAAGATAGCCCGAAGACCTTTGCCACTCTATGAGCCATTTGGATGGCAAGTAATGATTTGATTTTCAACAGTCAGAGGTTTTATTTTGATGTAGTTTCTCACTGTAATACCATCTACGCTTTCTGGACCTCACGGTAATGTACTCTTAACTTTTTTAATGAAATTCTTTGGTGGTGACCCCCGTAAGGGGGGTCCACCCGTTTTACCATCATAAAAAACATGAAAGTTGTAGATCTTTTTGAGTTACAACTTTCATGTAGAACTCAAAACGAAAATATACCATATATACATGATACAATCTTTGCAAGTGTTTTTAAGTAATTAAAAATATTTAATTTTATTTCTTTTGTGATTTTTTGGTATTTAGATTTATAATTAAATACAAAACAAATATATACAATATTAAAATAATATTTTATGGTATTTGTAATAATAAAAAATATAATAAATAAAGAAAATAAAATAATGTTATTTATGTATGCTTAATTAGGGTAAATTGTATCAAGTGTTAATGTTAGTGAATTGATTAGGAATATTATTGAATAGTTTAAGTAAGAGGGATAAAAATCAAACAATAAGATCATAAATCATGGATTTATCAACCACCTACACACTTGTGTGACTATTGTTCACTACATTCCATTAGACCCCTCCACTGGCCACCACTTTTCTCGAGTATCCATTGATGTCGGCTTCGATAGGTAACTATCTCAATATTCTTATTCTTCCACCTCAAACGTTTAATTGTATTGGGAGCAACTAGTCGAGAACGAGTATTTACTACATGTATTAGAAAATAAGATGGAAAACTCGGATTACGTGAAACCATACTCCCGAAAGCGCAGAATGAAACCACAAGAGAAAGCCATATAAGAATGGATCTTCTATCGAGTTTCTCAATGAGTATAGGACGTATAAGTTCTATTTATAGCCCTACCAACTCAACTAAGTCCCACCACTTAGCAATGTGAGATTAAACAACTCTCAACACATAGAGACCCAAATTACACAAATATCTCAACAAGCCTCAAGTTGAATAAACAACCTTATAGGAAACAACTGAATGAAGATGAAAATATCAAAATATCGGAGAAAAACTCATTCAAAAGCAGCAAAGGACCGCCATAGAAAGACAAGTAGCCTTCCAACTCATAAACTTTTGCTCTTACTTCTCCGTTAAACACAACCACTTTGTCTATGACTCTATTCAAGTCTCACACAGGACAAGAGAAGCAATAAAAGCACTAAGTTACCACCCCCTCGATCACCATCTTCTGCTAAGATCCAAAAGAAATGAACGTAAATTTCCCATGGTTAACAATGAGCCGAATAACTCCCCAAAAACCTTCTAAAGCATGGAGATTCCCTTCACCTCCAGCATATTTCCCTCAATAAAGAAAATAGCATCGTCAACATAATGGAGCACCAATACTGAATATCTTTATGAACAAACCATACACAATGTCCCATATGTACCCTATGTCCAACCAAGATTGTCAAAGCATCTATCACAATAATGAAAAATAAACATCCCAAAGGAAAGCCCTGCCTAACATCTCTCTAAGGTTAGAAGAAACCCCCTTCTTATCGGACATTTATCACTATCAACTACGATGTCATAATAATGCATCTTTTCAGTTTTCATCAATGCTATCTAGACCTCCAGGCACTTCTGCCCGATTGAGGAGGCGCATAAAAATCTCCAATCTGCATAATCATATGCTTTGGAGAAGTCTGCTTTCTACAACATTCCTTTGGCGTGTTGGCATCTTAGTCAGATACCATTGCGGTAGCCATCACTAAACTTACCATCATGTGTTTGCTAAAAACATAAAGGCAGTCTAAACTGGGAGATGATATTATTGAGAACCAAGCAAACACGATTCTTGAGTAACTTCACCACATTGAAAATTGTATTCGACAAAATGAAAATGAGCTCTTTATTCACTAGACGAAATCCAAAGTTGTTCATCCTGAATTATTGATTTATTCATAATGTTTCCACTCACCATAAACCAGAAGACCCTAAAAGGGAACACTTGGACCACATCCAGGCAAGGTGACCCATTAGCATTCAGCTCATAAAGTATTGCCCTGATCTCAACGACCTCTAACTCACATATAAGCTTATCGGCATAAGCATGTGAAAGCATGCTCGTCCCAATACCAAGCTAGGTTGTCTACTCATGCACAAAAGGTCAAGTGTTAGTGATGAATCTGCATTTCATCATCTTTATTCATTTATTTTAGCTTAAAATCCCTTACAAAACACCTTTATATATTGCTAACTCCATATTCTTACTAATTTACATCTGTATGTAAATACCGTATATTTGTATATTATTTTAACCTAAAATAAATAAATAATGAAAGAAAGGAAAAATAAAGAAAAGAACAAATAAAGATTGTATATATGTAATAGAAACATGTTGACCCGAACCCCGAGAGAAGGTCAAGACTTGACTTGATCGACCAAGAATAAAGTAGGGGGAGATAGGGTCCTTAATCAGAAAATCCAAAAAAATGTGTGTTGTAAATAATTCCCACTTATTTTATATATATATATATGTATAAAACTAATATTATTTTATTTGTACATAAATTGACCTCAATTAAAATAATTTTCAAAACAAAAGTTGTCAAAAAAATGTTTGCTCAATAATAAAAATATTTATCAAATAAAATCATGTACAAAATAAAAGTAACCACATCCGGAAAAAAGCCATTAAGCGATAATTGAAAGATTAATTTCGGCTCTATATGAACTCAAATTCAACCAAACTCACTTTCATTGTATTCTAAATTAAATTATCTTTAAAATCGTTGTAATTTCATAATTTTTGGAGTTACGGTTGAAAAGTAGGTTTTCTGGGGTGGTTTGTGCAATTTTACCATCTATCTGTGCATATCGTATTTGTAAATACTTTTTATTAATTATTTAAAATAAAAATAAAATAATTAAAAAAACTAATTTCCTTATTTAACCATGTATATAATGTCATATATATAATATATGTATATAGTTAATTTTCCTAAATAACTAAAAAAATAAAAAATTTAACATTTATTTTTCAAATTATAAAAGTGGCGAAAATACAAAAAATGGTTAATTTTTATAAATATTTTTTAAACACTAATTGCTTTTCTTATCTTTATCTCATTTCAAATATGTTCTCTTTTCTCTTATCTTTATTCAAATTTTTAAAAATTCAAACTCTTTTATCTATTTATATGGCTCCTCTCTCATTTCAATTGGATCAATCTTTGGTGAGAGGAGCTCGATTGCCGAGAGTCTTCTTGTCGCAGAAGGGTGCCTAGCCTCCGAGTCGTTCGGTGACAGCGAGTCGGCCTTCGTCGTGGCAATTAAGGTCTTTTCCGCTCCTAAGGTGAGATCCATTTTTTCTCTTACTTTTAACCTAGTTAATCATAATTTATTTTTCGCATTTTATTAGTAGTTATTTTTTATCTAGATCTTAGAATCCGTCATGATTTCGATCCACCTTCGACTCTAATTGTTTTCATCTCATTTCCTCGATCTCTCCACATTCACGTTCCATCCCACACGATCTCTAAACTCCGGCTACGCATGGTGGTCGGAAACTCGGATCCATTCTTCATTTTTCGCCGAATCCCCGTTCACACATTCTGTATTGATTTTGGGACCGGTCGTCGTCCTCGTGTCCTCATTTGTTTATAAAAAAATATAAAAAACAAAAAAATAGATTGTTTTTCTTCCTAACGTTTGTTTTGCGGGAAATAAAAAATACAAAATATATTAAAAATAATAATAATAAAGGTTTTAAGCTTCAGTTTTTTACATATTCAAAAAAACAAAAAAATCAAATAAAGTTTTGTTTAACAAAAAAATGAAAAAAATGAAAACGTCACGCGACCGACATGCCACAGACCACCGCCTTCCTTCGTCATCCGCCAGCGCCACCGTCGTGCCGCTCCCTCCCATACAGTCACCAAGAACGCCCCAGCGCCACCTCGCCCGAGCCAGCCGCCCCGCCTCGCAGGCAAAGCCGTTGCGGCACCGCCCCTCGCAGCGTGTCATCGACATTCGCTAATGCCCTCAGCTCCACCGCCCATTGTTGTCGACATGGGCGTGTGTCGCCCAAGCCGCCCCTCATCCTTCTGGAACCGTTGCACCCGTGTGACCTACTGCGGCCAACGTCGCACCGCAAGCACCGACTTCAGACCGCTGCGAGCCCGCACCAACCGTCATCCCAGTCGTACCGTCGACGCCCCGCGCTCCTCTTGGAACCACCACCTCGCGGATCATGCCTCCAGATCCTGTCGTCCGCATCCTCGTCTATCTCCAAGGGCGGTGGTGGCCTCATTTTGCCTCTTGAGAATGAAGGCAGTGCACCCCCCTGTGCTTTTGGTGAAGAACGAAGCAAGTAGGAACGAGAAACTTTAGGGCAAATAAAAATTTGGAAAAATACCGAAGATATCCTCAGAATTTCAGAAATTGCAAATCAGTTCCTTCATATTGAAGCAAATATTTTGGGAAAATCACGTAAGAGCCCCCATAAGTTTTAGAATTTGCAAACGAGCCCCTGCCAAGAACAGCACGTGAGTTGCACACGTTTATCTGGGTAAATTGTGTACTTTATCCAGTAGTTTATTTTTATTATATTTTTCATGCAAAAATTTTAACTATTCACAATTTAGTTCCAGGGAATCTGTGATCTAGACTATTATTTTCCTGTGCTTTTCTGATTGAAATAATTATTGGCTTTGCTAAAAAATTCTAATAAAATTATGCCATGCTCTTGAAGTGTGTATCTTTCTAGCATAATTTTTTCATTGCAGTTTATCATCATTTGTTATTATTAAAAAATAAAAAATAGTGTCATTTTTCTCTTCCTAAAATTCAAAAATTCATAGAAATTTGACTATTGCTCTAAAAATTCCAAAAAAATAGATTAATTTTATTTTTGTATTTTTATTTCCTATCCACATTTCGTGTATTAATTATTTATAAACCCAAAAAAATGCAAATAACTAAAAATCTTATAAAAAATATAAAAAATATAGAAATAACCGAAAATAGTTATTTCAATTCCAGTATGTAGATATTTGTCTATATTTTAGCATAAAAATAGTTTCTAGGAGTGTTGGGCATTAAAATATTTTAAGTTACAAATTACTCCAAGCTGTGCACTGTTTATCATTTTTACCACTATTTGATTTTTAGAAAAATACAAAAATATCTGAAAATTCTATAAAAATTTCCAAAAATATTTAAAAGCCTTTAAAACCCAAAAATATTTTTTTTATATTTTCTGAGCATTTTTTATATAACTGAAAATACAAAAAGAGTGTGGGGTGTGTATTTCTTACCTTATGCATATTATTCCTTATTTGAAAATTAAAAAAAGTGCGAAATTAAAATCACTAAAAGAAATTGAAAATCAGAAAATAGAAAATAGAAATTTTAAATTTTAAAAAAATAAAAATAGAAAAATTCCACAAAAACCAAGATATGTTGCATTTAAGATTCCTGCTTTTTCTCTTAATTGATTTTTCGTCGATTATTTGATAACCCTCGGGAATTGTGACCTCCAAGAGTTCGATATTGTCCGCTATACAGGTAAATAAGTACCAAAAACATTTCTCTTGCTCGCATTATTCTTTGCAATTATTTCAGCTTGAGAAAGAAAAAAAATGTTTGTTTGATCCGAGCTTTTTTTTAGAATAAGGATGACTTCATATCATTAATAACCGATCCTCGAGATTTTTCCCTTTAACAAAATGGCACCGTTGTTGGGGGACACGGCGAGGGGAGTTAGGTTTCTCTTTTGACCTGCTATTCTTGGTTGTTTATATCTTTTCACATTCACTCCATTGTTCTTATTCATTGTATTTGTTTCATTTTTCTTGCTTATATTTAATAATTGTATTTCTTACACATTCTCTCTTTTCTTTTTGTTGCGAGGGCCCGTGGATCAAAGGAGACGATCCTAGAAGAGCCTAATCACCCAAGCGAAGCGAAGGCGGCTTGATTCATCTCGAAACCGTAGGAGAGCGCAGGAGGAGAAGAAGGAGATTTTGAGAGAGACTATCATTTGGTGCATAGATAGTTTATTTATTTATTTTAGCATTCGAACTTTTGTAAACGAGCATTCATTTGTTGTGGGTTTTGTTTCTCCAAGTGCTGGTGCACTTGGGGGACCTCACCGGATTTGTTTTCATCGCCGTATTTTTCTTTATTTCATGCGGATTTCGTGAGCTACCTATTGATTGTTTTATTTAATTTGCTTGAGTCAGATACTTAATTAAGTCCAGACACCGTAAACAAGAATTTCTGCACCTATAGAGTAGAGCGTAATTGGACTTAGTCAAATTTAATTGGTTCTTGCCCATTAATAGAAGCTATTGCTAGGATGGTTCACTTGCATCATATATGTTAGTTTACTTTTCTGAATTTAAATTCTACGCGGAGCATTTTGCATGTGGAATGCTGGTGATAAGGTACGCATCTCTAACCCCTGCATGCATCATTATTTTTAATCGCGCATTGGCATTTTTGATCTCCTTCCTTGTTTCGCTCACATAATCTTAAAAGAAAATTGGACACTCGGTAGGCGATTCATTGAATGTATTTAAACCAAGTGACAACTGCCTAAAATTTAGGACTGCTAAAGAAAACTCGACTCTAAAATAAACATAAGAAAAAATCATTATTTTAGGGAGAGTAACCTCCTCATTGTATTCGTTTTAAATTGCCCGTGTACACACTAAGGTTAGTGTCCAAATCCTATAAATCAACCTAAGTGTTTGTACAACTTTGTGTTTGATCACCTAACTCTAAAATTGATAAGATAAGAGACCGAGCTTTCACGGTCTTCACTTAGTTGAGTTGGTAAATGGGGGGTTCGTATTGTGTTTGATTGCTTGTGTGCATACTAGATCTTTCTACGTATTTGCACATTTTTTTCACATCTTTTGACTTGACCCTCGTACTCTCCCAATCATTTTCTCTTGTTTCGGAGATGGCTGATTGGAGTTATTTTAATCCGATCTTCGCGGATCTCTCGTACCCTCCAGTCGATTCACCTTCCTTTTTTCAGGAGGGCTTTCCTCTTGATTTTTGTGTATATCCACCTAACCCATTATTTCATGAGTCAGAGGACTTTGATTCTCATCCACCCTCATCCCACTCACCCGATCATGGGATTTTGTAGTCACTTTTCATGATTTCCACACTTAAGACCCTGAACCAGATGATGGAGCATATGAATTCGAAGATTACCAATCTATTTAACATAAATAAGAGCCAGAATGTTGCTCCACTATTTGAGGATATGGATTCATTTGAGGATATTCATGAGAACTTGCAATCAGCCAAAATACAAAAAAATGAGAAAATTTCAAAAATCCAAAAAGAAATTGAGAGACACATTGTTGTTTCATTTTATGAGGAGAGGGCACCCATGCCAAACCATACATGTCCCATCTTTGACCACGAGGATGCCAATGTACAGACTGCTCTTGGCAATCCTTGTGTATATGCTAATTCCGATCTCCTCCCATGTATGGAGGAGGTCCAAAAATTCAAAAAAATATTGAATGAATCCAAAGTGGTGGCCACTATTCACAAGATCATTAAAGCCCCACTTCAACAGGCCATAACCCATTCATATGTTCCTCAACCCAAGAAGAGAAAGCGGAGGAGCAGATCTGAGCGTCACATCTTGACCATGGACACTGCCTACGCCATCTCTCACTGACCACATTTTAAGAAAGGGAACACTGCCACACCTCTTGTGAGTTGCTCCATCTCTGACTATTCTTGTGACAACACTCTCCTTGACAGCGGTGCTTCAATCAATATAATACTCTTCTCTATGATACGGTCTCTTCATCTTGAGCCTCTCAAGAAAACCAGGATGATAGTTCAATTTGCTGATGGATATATTAAGAGGCCGAAGGGTATTCTAGAAAACATTGTCATTCTTATTCAGGGCATGAACTTCACTTCTGATCAAGGTCCTAAATGTCGGTTTCGGTCACCATTTCGGTACCCACCAAAACAGAATTTCGATGGAATTTCGGTGGAATTTCGACCGAAATTTCGGTCATTTCGGTCATTTTTTGTACTAGGACCCCCATATTTCGGTCATTTCGGTTGAATTTCGATTTCGACTGGATATCGATATTTGACAGAAATTTGACCGAATTTCGCTGAAATTTGAGGCGATGCTTCTGATTTTGTCGTATTTCCCATGGAGACCTCCACCCCTGTGGTCCTCTGGAGAACCCTCCAATCATTCTGGGACGGCCGTTCCTCGCCTCTGCGAAGCCATTATTGATTATGGATCAAGAGAGATTCGCTTCCGTTCTGATGTAGGGAGAGATGTGTTGATCACTACACCCATTACTGACCGGGGATCTGCATCCATGAGAGCGTGCTCGTGTTAGCCAACCCCAAGGACTTTGACATTGATGATACTACCAGAGATTTTTGTTGTACGTTGGATGATACTGAGAACAGAGAATTCCTCTTAAAGGAGGAGAACTCGGAAAGCATAGACCTTGGAGTTCCCACTTCTAGTATGTGGTGATGCATTGATGACATCTACGGGATTTACACGATGGATACCCTAGAGCGAAAGGCAGACTATGAGAATAGACAGGACGGACATGTTTTGACTACTTTCATTGATGAGTCTGTTCCTTTTCACCCTGATTTAGATGAGATTGATAAGGTCGAATTCGATTTGATTGCTTTTATAAAAGAATTCGGGTCTTTTAATGAGGATGATGATTTAGGTGAGGCTCGCCGGGCTGGAATTGATCTCACTTTTTCGGATAATGAGTTCGAGCCTTTTTACTCTGATATTTGCGAGACTTCCCAGGCCAGACATGACCACAATACTTCCACTGACCGGTTTAGGTCTGCACACTCTGAAACCGCTGAGGATAAATTCCTGGTCGATCCTGATCGGTTTGTATCTAATGATGACCCCAATATCGACCTACACCTTGTTAGATCCATTCCTCAGGATCTCGCAAGAAGGTCCGCTTTCGACCTTCTTGACTTTTGTACATCCACTCCTCTTGTATATCCTTTCGTTTTATTATTTCTTCTCCCATTTTATCGGTCACGCCTTTTACGTGTGCATATATATGCTATACTTAGGATGTGCTTTATCCTAAGTATCGGGGGTAAATGATTAGTGTTGTTCATATCGTCTTATTTTAGTGGAGTCCATACATTCTCTTCATCGATTTTTCCCTTTTGTACATTCTACTATACCTAGGATTACTTGATCCTGAGTATAGGGGAGATTACCGTCTTCTCTTCTTTTTATCTTTTCTTTGAGTCGTTGTAGCATAGGAATCTTTTCACTTTTCTATACTTAGCATGAGTTATGTCTTCCTTTGCCGCTCTCTGATCACTATGACGAAATAGTTCGAGCTAAGTATAGGGAGGTGTCGTATATATTGTATATATACTTTAGACATAACTCGTAGTTTTAATATAATTATTTTTGGGATATGTATATAATTTCGTAAAATACACATGTGTACAAAAAACTAAAAAAACAAACAAAAAAGAAGAACAAAAACAAAAGAAAAAAACAAAAGAAAAGAAAGAAAAGAAAAGGAAAAGAAAACAAAGCAAAAAAAAGCAAAACAAAAAAGACAAACAAAAAAACAAAAAAACTCAAAAAAATCCTTCTAATATATACTTGTATATATTTTACTAACCTTTTTCTCCCTTAAAAAAATCTCTAAAAATTACAAAACCAAAAGTCTATAAAAATTGTATAATTCAAAAAAAATCTTTTCACATCTACATTTTTTCAAAAAAATCCATAAAAAAGTTCAGAATTAGAAAATTATTTCAAAAAAATCGTGCTTTCACATGTGTATCATTTTTTCAAAAATTCCATAAAAAGTTTAAAATTGGAAAATTGTTTCAAAAAAATACTTTCTTTGCATTGTACATATTTTCTTGCATTTGAATGTGCATTTTTCAGGATAGTCTTGACATTAAACTATGTATGGAATAAAATTGAAGAATGGAGCTTAGTTGGATCTTAATCCACTTAATTTCATAGGAACCTTATAAGAAATGGAGTTAAGACTTTTCAGGTCCTAGTGATTTAATTTTTTGAGTCTATAAGACTATGTTCACATGTCATCTTGAGTAGTCTAAGTAGAATATTTAACAACACAACATGATTCTTTCATACCGTAGCTTATCTTAGACAAGCACTCTACACGTAGCTCTTCATGGAGGTAGTGAGGAGGCAGAGTCTATTACCTTGGGGTAGCATACGTAGGGCTGTCAGGAAAGCTCGAACTCGATGAGTTGAACTCGGACTCGGCTCGTTAAGGGCTCACGAGCCTGACTCGAAACCTTAACGAGCCCGAGCCCGAGTTGGAATTTAAGACTCGTTAGCTTATCGAGTCGAGTCCGAGTTGGGGGTTGTTCAACTCGGCAACTCTACTCAATAACTCGATAACTCGGATACTTGAAAACCCTAAACCTATACCCACGGTACCACCCACCGACGGTTCCTATTCCTAAAAAAACACAAAAAAACTTGGTGTCCGCAGTCCACCTCACACCTCACTCCTCCCGTCCTCTTGTCTTCCCTGCAACCTGCATTCCGATTCGGCGATTCCCGTCATCTCATTCCCATCCGTGGCTCCGCCAGCGGCTGGCTTCGTGGCTCCGGTGGCAGCCTATCTCCGCCCCTCCCAACCCAGCCAGGTGTGGGCCGTGCGGCGGCGAACTGCAAAGGTACCGTAAGTCTCCCTCCACTGGTGGCTCCGGGGATGCTTCTTGAAGTATTTCTATCTTATTTTTCCAGGAACATTGAATCCATGATATTCTCGTCATATTATCCATTGTTTTAAGCAGCTGGTGTTTAGTCAGAATCACTACTGACATACATTTTTTAGTCGAGAACTTTAGAACATGGGAATGGAGTAAAGATCATATTTTGAAACAACCAACTTCTGTTAAGATGCTAACCCATAATCTCATAGTTTGCTTTTGGTTAATGGAAATACCCAACTCCCAAATTAAAATTCTGAAGTTTGGATTTTGTTGTTGCACCGAAAACTGTGAAATCTCATCGGATGATATTTGTTTCTTTTATGTTGAAACATTTGGCACGGTCAACCAAATTACCTGCTCCAATACGATTAATTTCAAATTAAATATCCATTTAGTTATACATCAGCATTTATGATTTATCACTATTTCTTTGCTTAGACTCCTAATCTTATTTGGAGTGGGGTCTGGAGATTACCTATAGACATGTACCCTTGTACTCCTGCGTAAGGACATGTTTATTGCAGATCTTTCTCTTTGTTGTGGATGTGGGCCCAAAACCTGTCGATGTTCTTTTCAAGTGTGCGGTGCATGACTGTGATTAACTTTTTTATGGTCACCGATTAAATTGTCAAAATAACGTATTATTTTTAGCGATCCAGTCTTCATATCTTTGGTTGTGTTGCCCATCATGTCAAGCTAAACACCCATGATTTACTCTACCAAGTAAAGATCAGTGCTTCTAACATAATAGAATTTACATGAAATACATTTTTTAATAGCTAAACATGTCCTGAATTAATTCATTATTTGATGCATGTTTGGGTGAAGCATTGGCTGCATTGCATTTGGTCAGAGCAATGCTTATATGTAATTGTATAATAGTCTAATTTGTGGTTGAAATATTTTCAGGATCGATGGAGTTATTCAATCATGAACTATTGCCCAACATTTCACAAAGAGTGCCAGGCCCAATGCAACTCTCACATTCAGGTTTGCATATACATATTCATTGTTAGACTGTAATTTTGGATGTGTTCATGTTTGTGGTAATATTTTTTTTGTTATTTTATAGAGATGATTGATTATCAATCGGGAAATACGGATGTTCAACAATCAAATGATGTTGTTGAGAACGTGGAAGATGTTCAATCATCTAGTGACGAAAGTGATAAACCGAGCCCCACTAAGGATAACAAGAAAAGGAAAAAAAGATCTGAAGTTTGAAAAGAAATGATAGAGGTTGAAGACAAAGGTGTTACCAAGTCCAAATGCATACATTGTGGTAAACTTTTTGTTGTTGTTAATGGTGGCCCCACTACCACTCTGCTTAGGCATTTAAGTGAAAGATGTCCAAAGAAAAGAAAAGCAAATGGCCAACGAACTTTGCAATTAGCCAAAAATACTGTTGGTGATACATCACTCTCTATTAACAACTTTGACCCTATGCATTTTAGGAAGATGATAATTGAGATAATTATAGATGCGGAGTTGCCATTCTCAATTGTTGAGAGATATAGTTTTAAAAGGACAATGTGTTATGCAAATCATCTATTCCAACCCTTTTCACGTCAAACTGCTAGAGTGGAGTGCTTGAAATTATTTGAAGAGAAGAAGAAACAATTGAAGAGTCGATTACATAACATTGAAAGAGTTAGTCTCACCTCCGATATGTGGACATCCAACCAAAATAAGGGTTATTTGTGCTTGACTGCTCATTATATTGATGACTCTTGGAAATTGCAGAAGCATATAATTGCATTTAGAGAGATGGCCCCTCCTCATACAGGGGGAAGACTTGCTGAATTTATTTACAAAATCTTACAGGAATGGTCTCTTGACAAGAAAGTGATGAGTATAACTCTTGATAATTGCAGTGCTAACAATGTTCTTGTTAGAAAGTTAAAGAGTTTTCTATCAGGGAGCGGTTGTTTGATAAGGGATCATTATTTCATTCACGTTGTGCTGCTCACATATTGAATCTAGTTGTTCAGGATGGATTGCGCAGGATAAAAAGGAGTCATTGAAAACATTAGAGAAAGCGTCAAATTTCTCAAGTATTCACCTTCCAGACTTCAGAAATTTCAGCATATTGTAGAAGATCAGCATTTGAATACAAGAGGGAAGGGATTGATTTTGGATTGTCCAATGCGTTGGAATTCAACATATGAAATGTTGAAGTCTGCATTGCTTTTTCAGAAAGCTTTTATAGAGTTGTCAGTATGGGATTCATCATATAATCATTTGCCAGAACCCACTGAGTAGATATATGCATCAAACGTTTGTGATCTTTTAGAGGTTTTCTATGATGCCACTCAAGTTTTTTCAGGGGTTAAATATCCCACTTCCAACAACTTTTGTTTCACATTGCAAATATTAACAATGCGTTGACAGATGCAAAGAGTGAGCTCTTTCCCGTTCTATCGATGCTAGAAGATATGTGCACCAAATTCAGCACTTATTGGGGAGAATGTAATGTTGTGTCATTGATGAATATTGATGCCATATTGGACCCAAGAGGGAAGAAGATGCAATTGGAGCATATCATTCCAATGTTGTATAAAGGTATGGATCCTAAAGTTCAAATTCAAAAAATAGTGGATTCATGTTATTATGTTTTTAATTTCTATGAAAGAATACACTTGACACTCAAATCAAAGGTTGAGTCCCAACCTACGGTAAGAGCCAAGAATTCAAATGCTACCCAAGGGAGGTGTGATAAGCATCGTCAGTTTCTATTATCCTTGAATAAAGGTAACAATGCAATTGATAGTTCAATGTCAGAACTTGACATGTATTTTAAAGAAGATTGTTATGAAGATAGCGACACATTTGATATCTTGGAATGGTGGAAACTAAACCAAGGAAAATATCCGATCCTCTCAAGAATGGCTAGAGATGTGTTGGCAGTTCCCATGAGCACAATTGCCTCTGAATCAGCTTTCAGTATGGGTGGTCGTGTCATATCCGATGCTAGGAGTTCATTGGCTGCCATTACAGTGGAGGTTATACTTTGTTGTGAGGATTGGTTAAAGGAAGAGTTCAAAGATGAATACTCAGCATCGGTAAGAGTTCATTTATTCTCTATTAAATCCTACTGTTCGGTTTGTATATTTAACTTCACATTTACTTTTATTTTAATTGAGAAAGCACTTTTACTTCTTTTTTTGTAGACCGATATTACAATTGAGGAAAATTACATAGAGATCACCTCCTCAAGTGTAGATGTTGAAAGAGTTTTGTGAATGTGACATTATAAACTTTCATTTTAATTTAGATTCTTTGATTATATGGACTTTACCAAGATAAGTTACTAAACTTACTATTGTATCTTTGATTTCCAGGTTTATGTCGTGCTGTTACTATGGAGGGGATTGTCTTTCCATTGTTTCTAATTGCTACGCCATCAGTTGCAACATATCCAACATGTGTTTTGGTTTCTGCTTGCTTACATTGGATACTCCTGATTGCAATTGCTTTGAACCTTTGGATGTGGTCTTGAATGATATCATTGATATGTAGTTGTTTTGTATTTAATCTCTGTACGGAACCCGTAACTTTCTAAAGTGTAGGACATGTAACTATGTCAGGGATGTCGTTTGATTAATTTCGTTAGCTTTGTTGTGCATGTCTTTTGCTGGACAAGGAAAGGCAACTGTTATGATTTTATTTTGTTTGTGCTTTGCTGCAGTATGGATTGTTTTGGAGTAGGTTTGATGTAGTCATGTAGAAGTTGTTTTGTTGCATCTATTATCTTTATGTTCAGAAAAATGGTTTATAGGCCTTTGATTTTTTTCCTTCTGATTAATTTCCAAAAATGAACAGAATTTCACTTCGATGTTGATGCAAGAAATTAGTGGTGTGCTTGGTAATAGTTCTCGAATTTCAAGACTGTGCAAGGATGTTATTTTAGGTCCTTTATTGTATTTATATCATATGTTAGCAACTTACTAGATCTTCTATTTCCTCCATGGAATGGGGTACGGATTCCAATTCAACATGTGTAAGTGAAAGCTTCTAACTTGTTGAAAAATGAGTCATTGAGTTTGATATAAAATAGATGTCAACATTTTACTTAACCAAAAAGCTACTGAAAAGAGTATAAAACGTTCAAAGTTACAAAAATGGAATTTGCATAATTTAATGTATAAAATGGAACAGTGACTCGTTAAAAGGTTCATGAGCCTGCTCATTTTGAGGCTCGTGAGCCAGCTCAGAAACTCGTGACTCGGTATAAGGCTCATGAGCCATCTCATTTTGAGGCTCGAGAGCCATCTCAGAAACTCGGGGCTCGATAAGAGGCTCGCGAGTCAACTCGAACTCGATGAGTTCGAGTTCGAGTTGGAGATCTAGGACTCGACTCTTATCTAGCCCGAGTTCGAGCCTTAGGTTTCTTATCGAGTTCGAGTCCGAGTTGAGGCCAACTCGGCTCGTTGGACTCGATAGACACCCCTAAGCATACGAGGGTAGTACATCTAGGCGGAACCTCTCGTCTTTCTCTAGGGAGGGAAGTGCGTCTCAACCAGGTCCATCAATGTTGAGGTCTAACGACAGGATGTTGTGGGGTTACAATAATGCTTCAAAAGAGGGATAGTCTACTGGCTTAATAGGAAAAACTCCTTATGTACATGTTGCACCTAGTATATATTTTCAAAAAAAAAAAAGGAAAAAATGCAGAATCTTCAAAAGTGGACAGGCCTGATTGAAAAGTGAAATGCATGCCGGACTGTATATATAAAGATAAATAATAATAAGAGCTTCAAAGTCAAATTTTTGTAAGCTTGCAGCGGATGACTTGGCTACACTGGTCATGCATCCAAGGATAGGTAGCTACACTAGTTACCGTCCATTCTTTTCTCCACCCCCTCTTCTTAAGCTAGTTGCTCTTGAACTTAGAAGGGAATATCCCCGCTCCTCGAGGAAAGAATTGCAAGATCGAGTAACTAGAGTTATCTTGTTGAGGGAGGTTGTTTCTTTGCTATTTTTGAGATGGGGAGCTATATCTCACTTATACCGTACGATTAAAGATTCATAGTCATAAAATTTGGGTATGTAGACTTATTCTGACCTAACTGTTGAGATAACCTGAATAGGAGTCTAGTGGAACTTAGAGGTTGTTAGGTTTTAAATCCATTTCCCATTAAGGTTCCACCACACTAATAATCCAAAGGTTTGACAGAGCTCCAAACTACAATTTTATGAAGATTAGTTTAATACTCAATATTGTCCTAACTTCTTTATTTTTCCTTTCTTTTTCTTTTTTTCACTTACTCTTTCAAATAAGTGTTTGCTAAGGAACTAACAAAGGTAAAGCATAGGGGGATGATGAATCTTCATTTCATCATCTTTATTCATTTATTTTAGCTTAAAATCCTTTATAAAATATCTGTATATAATGCTAACTCCAAATTCTTACTAATTTGCATCTGTGTAAATATTGTATATTTGTATATTATTTTAACCTAAAATTAAAAAATAAAGAAAGAAAGGAAAAACAAAGAAAATAACAAAAAAAACTGTATATATGTAATAGATGCAGGCTGACCTGAACCCGGAGAGAAGGTCAAGACTTGAACTGATCGATAAGGAATAAAGTAGGGGGAGATAGGGTCTTTAATCAAAAAATCCAAAAAAAATTGTGTTGTAAATAATTCTCACTTATTTTGTATATATGTATAAAATTAACATTATTTTATTTGTATATAAATTGACCTCAACTAAAATAATTTTCAAAACAAAAGTTGTAAATAAAAATATTTGCTAAATAATAAAAATGTTTGCCAAATAAAATCATGTACATAATATAAGTAACCATATCCGGAAAAAAGCCATTAAACTATAAGTGAAAGATTAATTCCGGCTCCACATGAACTCAAATTGAATCAAATCACTTCCGGTGTATTCTAAATTAAATTATCTTTAAAGTGGTTGTGATTTCACAGTTTTTGAAGTTACAGTTGAAAAGTCAGTTTATTGGGGTGGTTTGTGCAATTTTACCATTTATCTGTACATATCGTATTTGTAAATATTTGTACATATTTTTTACTAATTATTTAAAATAAAATTTAAAAAAAAAATAATTTCCTTTTTTAATCATGTATATAATGTCATATATGCATATAGTATATGTATATAGTTAATTTTCTTAAGTAACTATCACAAAAAAATAAAAAAAGTAACATTTATTTTTCAAACTAATAAAGTGACGAAAACACAAAAAAATTAGTTAATTTTTATAAATATTTCTTAAACACTAATTGTTATTCTTATCTTTATCTCATTTCAAATTTGTTCTCTTATCTCTTATCATTATTCAAAATTTTAAAAATTCAAACTCCTTTATCTATTCATATGGCTCCTCCTCTCTCATTTCAACTAGATCAATCTTTGGTGGGAGGAGCTCGATCTCCCAGAGTCTTCTTGTCACGGAAGGGTGCCTAGCCTCCGAGCCGTCCAGTGACAGCGAGTCGGCCTTCGTCGAGGCGATTAAGGTCTTTTCAACTCCTAAGGCGAGATCCACTTTTTTCTCTTACTTTTAACCTAGTTAATCATAGTTTATTTTTCTCATTTTATTTGTTGTCATTTTTTTAACTAGATCTTAGAATCAATCACGATTTTGATCCACCTTCGACTCCGATTTTTTTCATCTCATTTCCTCGATCTCTCCACGTTGACGTTCTATCTCCCACAATCTCTCAACTCCGGCCATGCACGGTGGCCGAAAACTTGGATCCATTCCTCATTTTTTGTCGGATCCCCGTTCATGCATTTTGTTTTGATTTTGGTACCGAGCCGTCTGTTGGAAATGCGAGCCCACGGCGAGCCATTATGCAATAAATGTTATTGCACATATCATTCCCTGATCTGAAATGAAGAATGAATAATTTGTATAATAGGTCCTTTAGTACAATTAGGGTTATGTACCATGACCATCTTAATAATCATACAGCTGTTGATTCAACTATTGAATCATAGAGGCTGGTGCTTGGATGAATATTTAAAGAGTTAGATTGAGGACTCATCAAGCACCGTCAAATGATTATTAAGAGATGATCTCCAGCCTGAGTAGGAGATGGCAATCCTATCTCTGAAGGCTGATATCTGACCGACCTCTTGATGCAGGTCCTCTGCATAGGAATAGAGATTCGGAGGTGTCAGATTAGTTAGGTCAAAGAGTTGACTTAACGAGATCGAGATAACCAAAGTCCTATATCATATGCTGTCATGATATAGGCACGCATCCTCTGACCGGAGACAGATGTGTTACTATATGTCTGAGTGTGTACATTTGGCAGACCAATAGGTTGATGACCTAATCAAGGTCTATACACCGGCGCGCTGGTGTGCATATAAGGGCATATGAGTAATACGATCTCTCAAAGGGATCATACATGTTCAGTTACTGAACCGGAAGACATGAGCTCACTCATGAGATATTGGGAAGAATCAAATTCCATGCGCATGGTCGTCTCGCTTTGGAAGCTTGACTGAATTTGTAGGTTTGATATATACTTTTAGTATATGATCAAGACCTAGGTATGATATACGCTTTTGGAAAGTGTATGATCGATACCAACTCCCAATGATCGAATGAGAAACTTACTGATAAAACCATGAAGTAGACAGTATAAAGTTGATCCGATACTTCGGGTTTAGTCTGAGTCTTCCAGTATGCAGGATGTACAGGTATTGGGAATACCTGAGGGTGATTTGATCATAAACGATTGTATAACCATGACGCTTCCATTCCTAGGGAGTGATGAAACGGGTCTGGATTTTAGTGACTCCTCTCAGTAGAGAAGTGATCTGATCTTGGTCCAAGTGTTGGACATTGATCTGAATGTGATTCAGATACAATGAGAAGATTAGATTTACGATCTTGATTTAATCAAGCATCTATGAGAGGCCCGCGATCTGGATCTGAGATATGATCTCAATATCCATGTCACTATACGTGGAACAATACAATCGCCCTGTCCTTATCTCCAAGTATCTGCGGATAGATTGCATTATTCTTGAAGGGTTCAAGAATAATTCCATAATCTAAGCAATGAAGAAATAATGATTAAATGTGATTTAATCATCTTGATGTGTGAAGAAATTATCCAATTTAATTAAATGTGATTTAATTAATGTGGATAAGAATAATGTGGATAGAAATATCCAATTATTCATAATATATTATAAATGTGATTTATAATGTATTAGAGAGAGCTAATTATAATTTATATGTGTTGATTAATTATTATGTGTATTGGATACACATTGTGTAATTAATTAACAATATGAATTATATGTTGTTTTGGGTTGTGAATATGATTCACAATTTTTTCCATGGCAAGAATGCAATATTCTCAAAGATAATTGTGAATTATTTTTTGAAGAATAAAACCCAATAAATTTGGTTCAAATAAATAAGAGAGATTCCAAGGAGATATGCAATCTCATGGATTTCCATGAGATTGCAATCTCCATGCAATCTCAAGGGGCGGCACATCATTCCTATAAGGAATGTGTGGCCGTCCACTTGGAAGGTACATGGAGATAAAATCTCCATGTATCTTCTCTCCTTATTTATTGGGTTGATTTAGGAATAAATTATATTTGATTTTGTCAAATATATTTTGACCTAAATTTGTTGCTTTTGACAACAACAATCTTGGCCATTGGATTGACACAAATCAATCTCACCCATTGATTTTATGTGTCCCATGGATTGAGATCCATGGATCCCAAAACCCTATAAATAGAGAGGCATACTATGCTCTCTAATGACTTGAAATATTGGAGCTCTCTCTCCCTCATTTCTTCATACACTCCAGCCCTCTCTCCCTCTCTTGTTGGTGGCCGTCTACCATACCCTAGAGAAGGGAACCGTCGTCGCCTTCGCCACCGCGCCGCCGCTTCGACGTTCTTCGGTTCTCCGTCTTCTTGGAGAGTTCCTCTCACGAAGGAGACGTTTGATCTCGTGCGATGAGATCAGGAGCAACCACGCTTGGATCATCTTCTTGGATTGCGAGGACAACGCGGTTCATCCCCGCGCTCGCAAGCGGTCTCGCCGACGATCGGACTTGAGACAGGAGGTCTCTTTCTTTAGAGACTTGATCAACCACGCTTCAAGAGGTATTGCATTATACTTGTTGTGGTTATAGATGAAACGATCTGAGAATGGTTCTCGGATCATGTGGTTTCATCGAATAAATTTTTTTAAATTTCGCTGCACCGAACAACTAGTACGACTAGTCGTTCTTCGTCGTATCCGATACGACGATCACGCTTCCGTGATGCGCTTGAGGATAATTCCATATCCTTCAAGTGGTATCAGAGCTAGGTTGACGGTTTCGAATATGATTCGAAAAACCGAGGACGACTTGGGTTCGTTTAGGTCGCGAAAGTTTTCATCGCATTTGATTTCGCAGATCTGTTTAGTAAATAAATTCGGCACTGTTTAAATTATTTAAACACGAATTTAATACTTGGATTTTGTTCCCCGTTAAATAAGGAAACCATAGGATCTGAGTTTACGTAAATCGGATTTCGTATGCTCTAGATATGGTTGTTTTAATGAACATGTATGCACTGTTGCGGGAACTGTAGATCTGAACGTGATTAAAATGTTAATTACTGTTTAGACTTGCCTCGAAATGCGTGTAACATCACTTGGATTCTGTCCTAAATCAAATTAGCAATCTATGAAAATTGATTTTGTCTAATTTGGATTTAATATGATTGAGATATGCTAATTTTAGTAAGAAGGGGTCACTGCTGAAATTACAGTCCTAATCTAGAACCAAGTGATTGTCAATTAGTGAAATTAATTGTTAATTTCGTGAAATAATCAAGAAAAATATTTGTTTTTTCTTTGTGAAATATTTGAAGATGATTATTTACATAATTGACTTGGCCTCAACCAATTAATTGATTAGATTTGATCTAAATCTTAATTGGAAACACATTCATCAAACTTAATGTTTGATTAGTGATTGTCATTTAATCATTTAGTGAAATTAAATTGTTTAATTTCCTAGAATAATTGTGCATAAATATTTGTGAAATATTTGATGATAATTATTCCCTTAAATGGCATTGCCTTAACCAATAATTGATTAAGATGTGATTTAAATCATAATTGGAAACCACAATCTTTCAAACTTGATGCTTGAATAGGATTTGGGAATTTATCTAGCATGTTTCCTTATAATAAAAAATGTTTTGATTATTAATATATGGTACAATTTCGGTTGAAAAACCGATGATCATCTCAAGTACAAATTAATCAATTTGGCATTATCCTTTCCCGAGGCGGATGTGGTGCCTAGTCGGAGAGCATTGGGGTTGCGGGTTGCAACGTATGTGGTCCGTCCCACTCTCGTCGGTACTGGCCATGACAGCGGGTAGGGCCGGGATAATGTCCGAGGGATTAAGATGTATTTTTCTAATTATTAAAATTCGAATTAATACGTATGTTGAGATATTACCATATATATATTCAAGTAAAATAATCAAGTTTGATTGATTGAATTGGATTGATAATTAATTTAATATGATTAAATTGATTATGTCCAATTGAAATACTCTAATATGATTAGAGCTAATAATTCCCTTGGAAGAATTAATTATGTGAATGTGATTCACGATAATTAATTAAAATTTGAATATGAGATGGAGGATCACATAAGTGACATCCATGGTCTCCCGTCAAGGCGGAGGGTTCCGTCGTCAGGGATTGCATGTGGGAGACGCCTGTCCGAAGTGACAGCTCCTGTATGCAAGTGCATCTGGATCGGGCTCTTCGCTTCTCGAAAGAGTAAGGACGTATGCGTAGTGACCCCAATATCGGGTCCTCATATTATTGGGGCGATATTGGATTGCGCATAGCGAGTTGTGTTCCTGTTGACGGTTGGTTCAATTAATGACGGGTCAACATCGCCTTAGGGGTGGTGGGCCCGGGTGTTAAAGACCGAATTGGGAGATGCAAGTTGGACTTGCAAGGCGGAATGTGTTCCCGCTTCTTTTTATCCGAGTTGTAGGTTCTCATATTTTTGGGATGCAACAAAGATAAGGAAGGAGATCCCAGATCTTGCTTGAGATATAATGGTAAGTATATCTCTTACATTGAAAGTGATTAAGGGAATGAACTTTCAATGTTGACATGGCAAGACAACTTTGATATAAAAATTCCTAAATCAAAGTAAAATATGTATATATAAATACATACATCTATGCAAATTTCTTATTTCAGATAATCCTTCATTAAAACCCACTCAATGAAATACTCAATAGCAACCAGTGAAATATCTTGGAATGGACTCATGATCCAGATATTGTACTTGCAATTGAACACATAATGTATGTGGTTGCAATATGCAAGTCTCCTCATACTAATGAAGAATGACAATTAAATAGATAATAGGACTACAACCCTAGGGTTTGTATGTCTCTATAGTCTTGATCTCATTGGATGTACTTTGGAAGTAACATATCGATGATGATCGCAATTGTTAAATAATCCTTATAAAATCAATGAAGATATTTTGGCAGACATATATGTGCTCTTGACATTTAATCATGAGTGACATGGTTCTCTGCATCATGCAGAATGGTAGCTCTATAAGAGATGATGTATTCAATTGTTTGAGTACCTACCTGAACCTATGTTTTATGAGTTTAGATGGATGTAGATGATGAGTGTCATTATTCTACTGTCTATACTCTAGTCATTCATGAAGCTTCATAGTATTCATATTGTGTGAATTTAATGAAGCATAAATAAATGTTGAAATACTCTTATTTTGAATTCTTTTGAATTTATTGTAAGAGATCCTTAATCTTAGGCAATGGTTGCTTATAGATAAAGGGAGCGCAATGGAAGCATGGGTTGGACCCAAGAAAGAAGGAAAGTCAAAGAGTTGACTGGACTTCTGTGACTTCCATGTGACATCCAAAGAGTTGGATGAATGCCAATACTGTAATAAGTTGATGTGTTGATAGTATGACTATCAAGTCTGTCTAGAATCCTTAGAAAAGGACTCGGATGGAGCATCAGAATAATCTACATAAATCATTGATATTGACTTACTTATTGAATAAGATAAAGTCAAATAATTGTATCTCAATCTTCTGATGACATTTGCAATGGGTTGCATATGTTTTAGAAGACTGGAAAATTTGATCTTAAAGGTTTATAGTTGTCCACATGAATATTGATGCAATTGTTGCAACAATCTCTGTTGGATTAATAGACTTGTTAATTTCAGTGGGAGAGCCCTTCGTCGTAGAGAATGTCTCTATGACCTAGATATAAGAATACACTCATTGTTTGTTTCTAAATGTTGGAAATAAACATGAATTCTGAGATAGAACTATCATAAAGAGTTATGATGAAGATATTTCAGGTAGTAATCTAAAATCTTAAGATCAATAGGAGGATGAAGATCATTTGACAATGATCTAGCATCAAGCCTTGGACATTTGTCTATTGATTTGATCAATAGAATAGTAAGAGATGAAACTTTAGAATGTCTAATATTTCAAAACTTACATACTTATGAATATTGTCCAATACACCCTTCTTCGGGAATGGTGTAAGATGCCAAGGTATTCAGGATCTCATACATATTGATGTATGTGGATCATCTATATCATAGTAAACATTGTGGATATGTGATATCTATTGATGATTGTATGATATGAGATTTCTTCTCTTCACCTAAGAAACCTTTGAAATGTTCAAAGATTTCATTAATTTTGGTTTAGAACCAAAGTTTGAAGGAAGATAAAATGAATTTGATCTAATCTAGGTAGCAATTACCTACTAGATAAATTCGAAGAATACCTTATGGAGATATGAATATCATTTCTATCTCAATCCTCCTAACACACCTTAACTCAAAAGAGTTATAGGTAGATACAATTGGATCATGTGTGACATGATCTTATCAATGATGAATTTTAGCACAATTATCCCTTAGTTTCCAGGTATATATGTGTAGTAGAGACTACAATGTATATCCTTAATAAGGTTCCATGTATGTTGGAATCTAGCACTTGAGAGTGCTACTTCATTAGGAAAATAAAGGATGATATTGGATACCTACTTTATGACCTTGAGATTCTTAAAATATCTCATCTCCGAGAATGTGATTCTTAGAGGTTGAGACTCTTGAGAATCAAGATGAAAATGAAGTGTAGGAACTCATTTATAATGAGACTCCTGAAATTTGAAACCAAAGGGACAATTAAAGATGAAAGATTATACCTCTTCAAATGAGTTTGAGGATGAATTCCATGTGTTAGAGAAATCTGACAATGATCGAACTTCAGGTGATGAAGCTTCTGAAGATCATAGCATGGATAGATGGATAGCAATAAAAGTCTAATGTAGACTTCGTATACAAGTGTTGTATATGGACCCTCGAGGATCCACCTATATGGGTAAGACCTGTAAAGGTGTAAATGGATTTTCAAGAGACAGGGAACCTGATGAGAAGGCAGAGATCTTCAAAGCACGGTTCGTAGCCATAAGCTACACACTGGAAGAGAAGACATTGCTTGCAATGAGACTTGCTCTTCGGTGACCATGCTTAAAACCATCAGAATATTGCTAACCTTAGCTACATAACTTGACTATTGCATCTTCAAGATGTAAGTCAATATTGCATTCCTCTACGAATGCCTCTTTGACGATATTCATATGAAGTAGCCCCAGGGCTTCATGGTTGAGGAAAGCAAGGTGTGCAAGCTAAGGAATCCATCTATGGACTCAAATAAGCTTCTTGAAGTTGGATCATAAGATTTGATGAAATTATAAATGTTATGATTTCAGATAGAATCTTGATGAACCATATGAAGCTTAGTGGGAGTGCTTTTGTGTTCATCGTGCTAAATGTAGATGATATCCTAATCATTTAAAAATGATATAAGGATAATAATTAGTGTTTTATAATCCGGTTGTTCCATAACTTGAAATATGATTTCAAAGATGCCTCTCAGATCTTAGTTCTGAAGTTGTTCAGAAGCAAAGAGAAGAGGATAATGGGACTGTCACATTTATAGTACATCTTGGACATATTCCATTTTATGGAAAATTCCAGTAATGGCTTCCATCCCTTAAGATATGGTACTGACCTATCTAAAGGGATAGCACCTCAAAGAATTGAGGAAGTGAATGCTAGAACTACTTGCCTTTGGGCATCAGTTCTGAGAAGCCGGGTGTATGCTAGAGGTGTACAAAAACCAGATGGCTGCCATGCAGTGGGAGTAGTAAACTGTTACTAGTCCTACTATGGAAATAAAACACTTGGTTGCAGTAACAACAAAATCTTCATAGATGACAAGATTTTTTGAGATAGTGATCTCAAAGTCTTATCTTCAAAAGTTTAAGACTTTATAGATAGTGATCTAAAAGGTCTTAACTAAAGATACCTTAGGAGATAGAGATCTCCAGAAATAAGGATATTCTTATAAGGATTATAGAAATACTGGTTATGATTATTGTTAAGCTGTAGTGTCAAGGACACTATAACTAACAAGATTGAGTATTAGTTGCATAAGATGCAACATTCGCATTGGATGCGAGCACTGTTACTGCGGATATGCAAGTGCCGTAAAAGGACTTGGCGTAGTCTCGCGGAAACAGAGTGACTGATCAGCTTACCAAGCTATTTTCTAAATAGCCTATGATTGTCACATGAGTGTGAGTTTAAATGATTAGCCCATTAATGGCTCTTTGGGCTAGTGGGAGATTGTTGGAAATGCGAGCCCACGGCGAGCCATTATGCAATAAATGTTATTGCACATATCATTCCCTGATCTGAAATGAAGAATGAATAATTTGTATAATAGGTCCCTTAGTACAATTAGGGTTATGTACCATGGCCATCTTAATAATCATACAGCTGTTGATTCAACTAATGAATAATAGAGGCTGGTGCTTGGATGAATATTTAAAGAGTTAGATTGAGGACTCATCAAGCACCGTCAAATGATTATTAAGAGATGATCTCCAGCCTGAGTAGGAGATGGCAATCCTATCTCTGAAGGCTGATATCTGACCGACCTCTTGATGCAGGTCCTCTGCATAGGAATAGAGATTCGGAGGTGTCAGATTAGTTAGGTCAAAGAGTTGACTTAACGAGATCGAGATAACCAAAGTCCTATATCATATGCTGTCATGATATAGGCACGCATCCTCTGACCGGAGACAGATGTGTTACTATATGTCTGAGTGTGTACATTTGGCAGACCAATAGGTTGATGACCTAATCAAGGTCTATACACCGGCGCGCTGGTGTGCATATAAGGGCATATGAGTAATACGATCTCTCAAAGGGATCATACAGGTTCAGTTACTGAACCGGAAGACATGAGCTCACTCATGAGATATTGGGAAGAATCAAATTCCATGCGCATGGTCGTCTCGCTTTGGAAGCTTGACTGAATTTGTAGGTTTGATATATACTTTTAGTATATGATCAAGACCTAGGTATGATATACGCTTTTGGAAAGTGTATGATCGATACCAACTCCCAATGATCGAATGAGAAACTTACTGATAAAACCATGAAGTAGACAGTATAAAGTTGATCCGATACTTCGGGTTTAGTCTGAGTCTTCCAGTATGCAGGATGTACAGGTATTGGGAATACCTGAGGGTGATTTGATCATAAACGATTGTATAACCATGACGTTTCATTCCTAGGGAGTGATGAAACGGGTCTGGATTTTAGTGACTCCTCTCAGTAGAGAAGTGATCTGATCTTGGTCCAAGTGTTGGACATTGATCTGAATGTGATTCAGATACAATGATAAGATTAGATTTACGGTCCTGATTTAATCAAGCATCTATGAGAGGCCCGCGATCTGGATTTGAGATATGATCTCAATATCCATGTCACTATACGTGGAACAATACAATCGCCCTGTCCTTATCTCCAAGTATCTGCGGAGAGATTGCATTATTCTTGAAGGGTTCAAGAATAATTCCATAAGATCTAAGCAATGAAGAAATAATGATTAAATGTGATTTAATCATCTTGATGTGTGAAGAAATTATCCAATTTAATTAAATGTGATTTAATTAATGTAGATAAGAATAATGTGGATAGAAATATCCAATTATTCATAATATATTATAAATGTGATTTATAATGTATTAGAGAGAGCTAATTATAATTTATATGTGTTGATTAATTATTATGTGTATTGGATACACATTGTATAATTAATTAACAATATGAATTATATGTTGTTTTGGGTTGTGAATATGATTCACAATTTTTTCCATGGCAAGAATGTAATATTCTCAAAGATAATTGTGAATTATTTTTTGGAGAATAAAACCCAATAAATTTGTTGCAAATAAATAAGAGAGATTCCAAGGAGATATGCAATCTCATGGATTTCCATGAGATTGCAATCTCCATGCAATCTCAAGGGGCGGCACATCATTCCTATAAGGAATGTGTGGCCGTCCACTTGGAAGGTACATGGAGATAAAATCTCCATGTATCTTCTCTCCTTATTTGTTGGGTTGATTTAGGAATAAATTATATTTGATTTTGTCAAATATATTTTGACCTAAATTTGTTGCTTTTGACAACAACAATCTTGGCCATTGGATTGACACAAATCAATCTCACCCATTGATTTTATGTGTCCCATGGATTGAGATCCATGGATCCCAAAACCCTATAAATAGAGAGGCATACTATGCTATCTAATGACTTGAAATATTGGAGCTCTCTCTCCCTCATTTCTTCATACACGCCAGCCCTCTCTCCCTCTCTTGTTGGTGGCCGTCCACCATACCCTAGAGAAGGGAACCGTCGTCGCCTTCGCCACCGCGCCGCCGCTTCGACGTTTTTCGGTTCTCCGTCTTCTTGGAGAGTTCCTCTCACGAAGGAGACGTTTGATCTCGTGCGATGAGATCAGGAGCAACCACGCTTGGATCATCTTCTTGGATTGCGAGGACAACGCGGTTCATCCCCGCGCTCGCAAGCGGTCTCGCCGACGATCGGACTTGAGACAGGAGGTCTCTTTCTTTAGAGACTTGATCAACTACGCTTCAAGAGGTATTGCATTATACTTGTTGTGGTTATAGATGAAACGATCTGAGAATGGTTCTCGGATCATGTGGTTTCATCGAATAAAATTTTTTAAATTCCGCTGCACCGAACAACTAGTACGACTAGTCGTTCTTCGTCGTATCCGATACGACGATCACGCTTCCTTGATGCGCTTGAGGATAATTCCATATCCTTCACCGTCGTGCTTGTGTCCTCATTTGTTTATAAATAAAAATATATGAAAAAACAAAAAAATCAATTGTTTTTCTTCCTAATATTTGTTTTGCAGGTAATTAAAAATATAAAAAAATAAAAAGGTTTCCAGCTTCTATTTTTTTACATATTCAAAAAAAATAAAAAAATCGAATACAACTTTTTAACAAAAAAATAAAAAAATAAATACGACACGCGACCGACGCGCCACAAACCGCCGCCTTCCTCCGTCATCCGCCAGCGCCACTGTTGCGCCGCTCCCATCCAGCCACCAGGAACGCCCCAGCGCCACCTCGCCCGAGGCCAGCCGCCCCGCCTCGCCGTCAAAGCCGCTGCGGCACCGCCCCTCGCAACGCGTCACCGACGTTCGCCACCGCCCTCAGCTCCACCGCCCGTTTCCGCTGACCTGGGCGTCTGTCGCCTAGGCCGCCCCTCATCCTTCTGGAACCGCCGCACCTGCGCATCCTATTGCAACCAACGCCGCACCACGAGCGCCGACTTCAAACCGCCGCGAGCCCGCGCCAACCGTCATCCCAGTCGTTCCATTGACGCCCTACGCTCCTCCTGGAACCGCCGCCTCGCGGCTCGCACCTCCAGATCCTGTCGTTCGCATCCTCCGCTATCTTCAAGGGCGGCGACGCCCTCATTTTGCCTCTTGAGAACGAATTCGACATACCTCCTTATGCTTTTGGTGAAGAACGAAGCAAGTAGGAACGGGAAACCTTAGGGTGGGTTACCCCCCAAAACCCATATCCCTAACCCACTTGTAGGGCCCACTATCTTTCCATCACAAAAAAATATATTATACCATCATATCATCTAAAAATCATAAAATACTCAACTTTTACTCATTATTTCAAACTTCAATACAATCACATCACAACAACTACCCACTTTTTCAAATTTCAATACAATCATATCATAATAACTACCCACTTTTTCAAATTTCAATACAATCACATCACACAAACCTACCCAACCCTTAACCCACCAACCAAACACACAAATACAAAAACGGGTTATCCTCCCCTAGATAACCCACAAACCAAACGCACCCTAGGGCAAATAAAATTTTGGAAAAATATCAAAGATATCCTCGAAATTTTAGAAATTGCAAATCAGTTCCTTCAGATTGAAGCAGATATTTTTGGGCAAATTGCATAAGAGCCCCCAGAAGTTTTAGAATTTGCAAACGAGCCTAAGGCAGGAACAATACGTGTATTGCACTCGTTTATCTGGTAATTGTGTACTTTATCCCGCAGTTCATTTTTATTATATTTTTCATGCAAAAAACTTCAACTATTCACATTTCAGTCCCTGTGATCCAAACTACTATTTTCTTGTGCTCTTCTCATTGAAGTAATTATTGGATTTGTTCAAAAAATTCTCAAAAATTATGCCAAGCTCCTGAAGTGTGTATCTCTCTAGCATAATTTTTTCATTGTATTTTATCATCATTTGTTATAATTAAAAAAATAAAAAATAGTGTCATTTTCTCTTCCTGAAATTCAAAAATTCATAAAAATACGAATATTTCTCTAAAAATTCCAAAAATTTTAGATTAGTTTTATTTTTGTGTCTTTTATTTCCTGTCCAAATTTCGTGCATTAATTATTTATAATACCCAAAAATGTAAATTACTAAAAATCTTATAAACATTATAAAAAATTATGGAAAAATCCAAAAAAATAGTGATTTCAATTACTGTGTGTAGATATTTGTCTATATTTTGGTATAAAAATAGTTGCCAGGAGTTTTGGTCACTTAAGGGTAAATAAGTAGCAAAAACATTTTTCTTGCTCGCATTATTCTTTGCAATTATTTCAACTTGAGAAAGAAAAAAATTTTGTTTGTTTGATCCGAGATTTTTTGGGCATAACGATGACTTCATATCATTAATAACCGATCCTCGAGATTTTTCTTTTCAACAGTCAGTAATAGCAGTACTTTCGCCAGTCATGTGACTGGATACATATGTATTTATGATCCAGTATAGAGAGGTGGAGACTAAGTAGTAGTGATAGAAATAGTGGCTAAGTCATTTATAGCAAAATCATTACCGGAGGATAAGTTATTTTACATGAGTCGTAATAGTCATCCATAGTCTATTGTGGATAATTGCGTAATTTGAGTAGGTTTTGTTGGTTCGGGATGGGCCTCATAAGCCTTGTCACCACTAGAGTAGCCATCGGTACCAATGGATGCATGATTAATCATAGGAGGTTGGCCAAACTTATCCTGAGGATATTCTGATAAATGATATCTAGTGGTGATATATACAAGGTGGAAAAGTGTCTATAACCTTGGTGTGGGTCATATCTTCTTCCTCTACCATGGTAATTAAAATGACATCAACCTTCACACTATTGAAAATAGTAAGTGTCAAATTCTTTGTAGGTGTAGGAGGATTTTTATAAAGTTCTTGGAGTCTTGCAAAGATAGCATGCATGTGTATAACAGTATCATCGAATAGGATCTTTGTTTTTGCAATTTGATAGCGAGAATTGTGGCCAAATAGGAAGTTGTAGGTGCCCCTCAACACTAAGCTGACTCGGTTTGGAGTAGTCTGCCGATGGAAAAAATAGCTAGTTACTCATATACACTTGTCATATAGGTGTAATAATGAATAATAGTATATTCTCCTTAAGTTCTTGACTATATGCACATGTAGATATTAGCAAGTGTGGCTTTTGTTGTTTATTTGTTAAGGATTTTATGCATGCATGATGATTTTGAAGCACATGAAATCCTCTCCAGAAGGGGATTGATATTTACAAAGGGACCTAGTATTGAACTATAGTGTATTCTGATGTTGACTATGAGGGAAACCTACTAGATAGGTTTCCTACTACTAGCTTCTTTACATACTTTGCAGTCAATCTGATTACACAGAGAAGCAAAATGCATGTTGTAATTCATGCTCCAATGTAAAGAGAGAATACAATAATGGCTCACGCAATATTGAAACTAGTATGGATTTGATATGTACTTACAAATTTGCAAATGACTCCTACTAAAGTCATGGAGTTCAAACGTGACAACAAGGCCGCTATGCATATAGTCAATAACCTTGTGTTTCAATAACGCACACAAAGTATATGGAAGTCAATTTACATTACATGAGGGATATGCTACAAAGAGGGCTACCGCAAACCTCTAGTGTAGCTTCAGAGAATCGGATTGCTACTATATTCACTATACCTCTCGCTCGTTTTGCATTCATAGATGTTAGAATAAGTTGAGTGTATATGTGTGTGTGTATGCTCCAGCTTAAGGGGGAATCTTGAGTAATATGAGTTGTAACCCCTCTAGGACATGCTTGTCTTTCTCCTTTTATGATGTCCCACAACATAACCTTGACCCTAGACTCGTCCTGCATATTGAGGCATATGATACCGAAAACATCAAGATCATGACGTCCATCAAAATTGGAAACATCACTGCATACATCACGATTCCAACCATGATCTTGCCTATGGGGTGGATTTTCATCACCATTTGAAGACAAGCCAACAAAGTGTTTGGTTCCAAGTTAGAAACCAAAGTATTAAATTAGAAAAAAAATGAAGAGTGATAACATCGATAATGTAGATGAAATTGACTACTCGAGGATTATTAGAATCATCTAAGACAGTCTCTACCAACCCTATGTATGCATGAGAACAACCTCTCAAGTCATTAGTGGTGTCCATCCTATCTATGTGGTTAGGTTGATATTTCCTTTTTCCAAAATTATATAAAAAGATATAAGAAAAAAATAAATTGCAAATGCTTTTAAATAATAGAATGCCAAATTAAAATAACAAATATGATCAAGTAAAAATAAAATAAAATAGGCACACATAAACATATTGCACATGCAAACACATGGTGTGGCTCTGATATCACTTCTTTCTTTCGAAAGATGGTTTGTGGCTTTAATACCACTTAACACATGCTGACAAGGTTGCAAAAGTCGGCAGTTGGTACTCAATCAGTCGGGTCACTGATTAAAGATTAATCGACAGTTGGGCAACTAATCAGATTTAGTCAGACTTTAATCGGCTTCGAATTTTTTATTATTTTAAATATATAAATCATTTTTACTCATAGATTTGCGTAGATCTTGTATATGTTTATACATCATAATGAAGTAAACGAAGTAATTGAATTAAAATAAAACATTCAGTGTATTATAGTAAGTTTGCTTTTAAAAAAATAAAAAAAATAAGGTATCACCAAGCAAAAATCGGTTGACTAGTGTTCCTAGTCGAAATTAGTAAGTACTTGGTCGGCCACCCTACTGACTAGACTAGTCGGACCTACTAATCGGGCGACTTTTACGACACTGCATGTTGATAATGGAATTTACATTTCTTAAAACCATGAAAGAAAAAATGCAATATAATTTTTAAATCACTAATACAAGCAACTTAGACACTATCGAAAAAACTATGAAGACAGCAGAGTAGATCTTTATACTGAAATACAAATCAATTCCAATGAGGTGAAAAACAACCAAAATAGCCCAAATAGCTTTGTGTTAGGATTCTTTTAGGTTTTTTACAGTTATGCTTCTCTCAACTTCTGCAATATCAGTTATGCCCCTTCTTTTTTGCAATATCAATTGTGACCACAGCTTTTTGCAGCTTTATCACTTGTGCCTCTCGGGTTAGCTGTCGTACATCCACCTCCCAAACGGACATTAACTTTTGGATACAAGGGTAATTAGAAAGAAAACCTAGGCTATAAATATACCCTGCTCTTGTTCCTCCTCTCAGACTTGCCCATCGACCTCCTTTCCCCACTACTAGTGTTGCCCCGATTCTCCTCCACTACCCAAATCTGTCGCTTGACCTCTGTCCCCCACCGTTAGCACCTCCCCAATCCTCCTCCGCCCAAACCTGCCCTTGACCTCCCTTACCTACCGCTAGCGTCGCCCTCGATCCCCCCTCCTCCACCTAAACTCACTCGTCTCAAAGCTTCCACCTTTTATCAGTGATAGCGTGGGGGAACACTTTGACGACGATGAAAACCCAACCTCCACTGCGGTGTGACATAATAGGTGCCCCATCCTCTGTTGTAGTCATTCATTGTAGCTTCTCAACTACCGTCGTCCTCGTCGAGTATCTGAGTTTGAAGACCCAATCGAAGCTTGAGCTCCAAGTACTCCTCTAGAAGATGTTTACAGCTAAAGTACCCTACTCTTTTTCCTTCTCTCTCTTATCCTTCCCCTATTCTTTATTTTCTTCCATTCTTCCTCGGATTACCCATCTATCTTTGCTTCTTCTTCTAATTTAAACCCAATCATTGACCAATAACACATCATCCCATTACCCTCTCAAGTTCTTCTTCTACATTACATTGCGCAACCTAACCCACGAAAAGATCCTTCCCATCCATCTTTGGAGCTCCCCAATTCACCTCCCTATGTGAGTGATCTCCCAGACCGAGCTCCTTGAGGCTTAAACACATTGTTTCATTCGTAAGCCCTCAGTTTATGCAGCCTAGTCAACAATGCCTCTCCACCACAGAGCATAGGACCAATGTCATCTAAGCTTCCTTTTAGACCCCCTTCCTAGTGGAGCAGTGAGCGAAGCACCATCAGAACACCGTCATTGGTCCTCCATCATCGCAACTCCACCGGTTGACCACCAGTAGTAGTCACTTCTAGAAGTGCAGCTTCAACAAAGAAGAAGAAGCACTAGAGTAGATATCTTTAGCAATGACGACCTTCGCAGGGATTGTTGGCCATCACCTCTAGTCTTTCTCATGTTGCTTGGCAATGCACTGCCAACACCTCCTCTGAAATTTACAAAAGGAGCATAAATATTTGATCGCCATGCTCCTTAACCAAAAAATTGTTTAAATAAACCATCGTTTGATCTGTTCCATTGACAGCTAAACTAACAGAAGGGCACAAGTAAAAATAGTGCAAGAAGGCAGGGGCACAATTGATATTGCAAAAAAGGACCTAACTAATATTGCGAAAGTCAAGAGGAGCATAACTGTGACAAAATCATTTCTTTTTATAGAACTCAATATTTTAAGATTTTAGGCAACTTTAAATGGTAAAGGATACCAAACCACACCATTAAATAGGAAAGCTCAATACTTAACTCTCACAAGGGGAGAAAAACCTCGGATGATAAAACTTATATGATAGTACAAGGTATCTAACAACTTGTTCGGGATTCCACGGTCGATATCAAGAAGCGTTGGGAATGGCATTAGTCGAAAAAGGCAAGCTGGTTACAGCATGAGGTGCAACGGAGAGGTTGGGACCTGTAGAAGAAGGTACGATGATGTCAGGTCTAGGCGATGAGATTGTTATAAGGTCCGTGGGGCACATGCGTATTGCAGGCAGAGGTGATGGAGACGATGGTAGATGGAGGGGTGGAAGGGACATCGAGGGGAGGAGTGGCGGCATCTAAGATGGAGTGATTGTAGACTGGTAGAGGTGCGAAAAAGGAGGAAGCGGATCGCAAAGGTGCACACGGTGGTGGAGGTGGGTCTGTTGGTGGTGGAGGTTACCTATACAAGGGAAGACAAAAGGGAGTTGAGTATGGACGAAGGGAGAAAGGAGGGGAATCTTTGATGAGAGGGAAACTCATTGGGGAAAAAATTGAGAATGGGGTGAGAGAGAGAAGGAAGAATGAGATGTGAGAGATGTTTAGGAGGGAAAGGGGTCACGGGGTTCACTTGGGAATTAAATTCAAGGTAAGGGGAGAGAACATTAGATTGAGAAATTTAGTGGAGAATGAGATAGGACTTTCCAAAAAAAGAGAATTTGTGACTATATAATTTAATGTCATTCAATGTATTTGCATGGAGTTGTTCCCCCTCTATATAATGAATAAACAAACAATCCAACACATCCCTTAGCTCAAGATAATTCTTATCAAGGAATCCCTTATTTTACAAGCATCTCTTGACTAAAAATGTTGAAGCCTTCTCCTGCTTTAAGTAGGGTCAGCTACATGGATTCTTGCTCAAATCCATGTTGAAAGATCTGACTATTTTTTACATTAGTTGTCGGCTACCTAACGCAACCCCCACAAGAGAATGGGGGTTTGAACCCTTGTCTTTTGGGTGGTAGACACACCGCACTACCACCAGACCATTGGAGTGTATTGTTACATGCATCTCTTGACTAAAAATAAAAAAAACATATCAAGGCAACTCTTGGTTTGCATGCTTTAAAAATAAATATGTAGCATTTACATGCAAGTTGTCATGTGTTTGGTAATTATTGGTATTGCATTAACATCCAAGGATTCACGACGTTCGCCCTTAACAGGAACTACCCCTCATGATGGTGGATATTTCTCGTATATTATGGTAAAACTATAGTATAGAGAATGAAGAAATACCTAATCCTAAGGGGTTTATATAATATCCTTGTATAAATGGATCCTCTTAAAAGGACAAATCCATAGATTCCAATACAAACAAGATTCAAAAAGCTAAATGATTTTTCAGGGGCATTGCCCCTAAGCTCCGACAGGGGTAGCGACATAACTGAACAGGGTGTGCCACGATGGGCTTTGCCCACTAATGATGCTAGAAGGCCATACAACGAGCATCGTACTCTATCGGGTTTAACAAACGATTTAGGATTCTAGGCATCTCAACATTGTCTTTATATGAAGAGTGCCATTACAAGATGAAGAGTGTTGGAGTATTTGGTTGTGCACCTTTTATGTTGTAAATGGGTGAATGGATACCTCCAGAATCCATTTATCCCATCTAGTTGTTTAGTCTCACATCTACCAGTTTGGAGATGTGGAAACTCGGTGGGGGCTATATATAGACCCCTACACCCATTGTATCCCATGAGAAAAAGCAATGAAGCATATGGTCCTTTGAGACTTTCTCCTGTGGTTTCATCCCGCTCCTTAGGAGTAGGATTCCGCGTAAAAGTCTTGGTGTTCCATGTATATCTTTCTAGTTTATGCTCTGTTTATCATTTTCGCTTCCGCATTCCTATTTTCGAACATGGTATCAGAGCGGGTCAATTCTCGAAGAGTTTTGTGTTCTTTATTTTTTTTGTTCGAGATTTGAGATTTAATTATAGGGTTCCATTGAAATCCTGATTATCTTGTTGAAGATCATGTTAAAGATTTCTTGTTCGATTCAAGTTATGATTCTGATGCAAGTTCTGATTCATCGAAAACCTAAAATTCGATCAAGTGGAGATTCATGGATGAAGAGATTTCCTTCAGAATTATTTTTTGGACAGTAGCAGCCACATATTTGCAAAAACCCAGTGGCGGTTGCAGCATCTACAACAGCAATCTGAGGCAGAAACCTAGGCACCATCATCCTCCTCCCTCAGCCAAGCACCAGGTTGCATGGCAGCACCTTCGGCCATCTCCAGGCGGAAGACCGAACCCCAGCGGGGGACCCATCCTCCTCGTGAAGGCAGTCCTCCATGCAAGTCCTTCCCTTCCTGCCCTGATCGGCGCACGATCCTCCTTAGAGGCGTGAGAGCACCTCCAGCAGTGCGATCCAATGGCTCCCTCATGATCAAGCGATGAGCCCTAACTCCAGTTCCCTTACGCATCATGCGCAGAGGGTGCACACCCCAGACAACGCCATGCTCTGATCTCTGCAAGTCCAGGCGGTGCAGGAGGTAGCTAGGGGTGTAACCGGACCGAACCTGAGCGAACCTAAATTTTTTAGGTTCGGTTCGTTTATTTAATCGAGCCTAAACTTGTGTTCAGGTTCGGTTCGTTTATTTTTGAATCGAATCCGAATCGAACCTAAGCGAATATCGAACTTAAGAATTCAGAGGAAGTAAAAAGAAGAGAAATGGAAATATATACGTGTTTACAATTAGAATAAATATTCATTTAGTTTTTTCTTTATCTAACTCATCTTCATCTTTTGAAAAAAATAGATTAATATCGATTCATCTCTTTGAAAAAAGTATAATTATAATATATTCTTACATCTGTTCCGATGGGGACAAGGAATAAGAATAATATGGAGATATTCGATAAGTAAGGTCTATACTTGTTATGTTGATTTGAAGATAAAGAAGGGAAAAGTACTAGACACATAGATGATGGATGTTGTAAACACGACGCGGCTATTTATTTTTGGATAGTTTATACCAAGATGAAACCTACTTATCTCGTAAATATCCAATTATCTCTAGACAAAATTCACTTATCCTGGGACAAAATTGGCTTATCTCAAAATAAGGTCCACTTCTACGGATACGAATTTGTAAATATGTATATGTGCATGTTTATCGAGCTTTTAACGAATCGAACCTGAGCGAACCTATGATTTTTAGGTTCGGTTCGTTTATTTAATCGAGCCTAAACTTGTGTTCAGGTTCGGTTCGTTTATTTCCGAACCGAATCTGAATCGAACTTTTAGCGAGCCGAACCTTAGCGAATATCGAACTCGAGAATTTTCTTACAGCCCTAGAGGTAGCCTCTTGATCCTTGGCTATCCCTCAGGCGCGCGAACATCTCCAATAGCTTGCATCTCCTCTCATAGCTCGACGATGCCGCATCACACAGATGGTGCATCCATGCGGCGACAACATAGAAAGATGGGGTTCCATCGTGGTCGATAGGAACCCTAATAGGGTTTTCTTCCCTTTGCGTGCCCGAGTGGGTCATGTTTCAAGAAACAAAAGAAAAGGGGACAGCTGCTTGTTATTTGAGGCCCAACGGGTCTCTGCTACCAGCGTTATTAAAAAAAGGATGGATGATGTTGTTTGGGCCCACTATGGGCCATGATATTTTGAAAAAAAAGTACATACAATTAAAAAGTCGTACGTAAAAGATTAAAAAAATTGAAAAGAAAAATGTGATGGCTAAATAACCTAAAAAAAGAAGGGAAAAGAAGAATCGATACAAAAAATCCGTACGAAGAAGAAATTTTTATTGATGAAATTTTATGATGTGAAATTTCAGAAAAAAATGTGTGACTTCTTATGTTTTGTTTTCCTCATTTTCTTGTCTTCTCCCTACATTGTTGATGTCATTATTTTCCGACAACTACAGATGAAAGGGGAGTATTGTGTAGAGTCACAGGCCAGTTCCAGATCCAGTTTCAGATTTTCTAGACCATTCAGATTCCAGACTCTACAGTTTCGCAGATGTTCAGACTCGACGTCAGGTTCTGAGTCAGTAGTTCAAGACGCACGAGTGGTGGTCTTCAGTTTCGTTGTCCCCATCATTCTTGTTGTTTCGACCAGAGTTTTCATATGTTCCATAGGGACTCCAGAGTACAGATCACATTCCCTATGCCATGTTGGTTAGGATTTTCATGCGGTCATAAGGACTCCGGAGTAGAGTATCATTCTCTGAGCCAGATGGGAGAGACCCAGTTCTCCAATGAGGAGAGACTTTCGAACTCCACTCTCCAGTGATTATGGACTCTGACGAGGATTGCACTTCACGGCTTTTCAGTGTGCCCTTTTTTAGAGATGGAGCAATTGTCTCCATGTTGTGGCGGGCCAGAGTACTCCGACGAGGAGGCACATCTTCAGTTGCATGACTCTAACAGGCGTAATACAGAGCACATGTTCTCCGACGAGGAGATTCAGTTGACTCACACTCCAGCCCGTTCGTCCTCACCTGCACAGCATGAGAAGCAACGTCCTCAACAACAGCGGACAGTGGTGCGCGTTGAGTTGATATTGTCTGTAGTGCCATGTATTGTGAGTTGAGTTTCTTTCTGTTTGTCCAAGCTGAGCATTGTATGCTCCAGCTTGAGGGGGAGTATTGGAGTATTTGGTTGTGCGCCTCTTATGTTGTGGATGGGTAAATGGATACCTCCAGGATCCATTTACCTCATGTAGTTGTTTAGTCCCACATCTACCAGTTTGGATTTGTGGAGACTCAGCCACATCTCCAAACTGGTAGATGTGGGACTAAACAACTGGATGGGGTAAATGGATCCTGGAGGTATCCATTTACCCATCCACAACATAAGAGGCGTACAACCAAATACTCCAACAAAGAGCAATCTACATGTTGAGAAGACATGTTGTACCCAAGCTCTTGAGATTACTCAATTGCTCAATTGATCATCATTCTAGACTTCATCACTCCACTTTATCCCGCCCACTCACCAACATGACTTAAGATATATTGTTACGATCATCAACAAGAAGTGAAGTATATGTTTGAGTCAAGGTATTCTATGCATGAAAGGTCGTATCGATATCGATATCGTTTCGATATCGTATTGATACGATATTTCGATGATATATCGTCAAAATATCGCCCATATCGACGAGCCTTTGTGAAGAAAATGCCTGGAAATCAGGATATATCGCCATATCGGTGCCCATATCGGTCCTATGTCGATATCGATATATCGGCGATATATCGCCGATATATCACGATATTTCCTTCCATGATTCTATGTCATCATACAACGTGTATGATTATTGCAAGCCTAAATTATGCATGCTATGCTTAAAGGGGAGGGGGAGAGGAAGACATCAATGGTTTGAGTTAATTGAGAAGATCCATCTAATGATTGGGTGGTATGTGGTCCATGTGTTAAACCCCATATCGCTGGTATGTGGTCCGTGTGTAAAATCCCACTATCGCCTTTTCATGGAGTTACGTGAGTGGATCATAATATAGAATCGTTATCAGGTTTCAATGAGGAGAACTACAGAAGAATAGACCCCTGAGGGTCCTCTCATTGAGTAGAGTGCTATCCTGAAATTATCTACGTAGTCTTGGGGTCATATCCTATGTTGTAGCGGTGATTTTTTTTATTTTCAACAATTGTTAATACACCAGAACTTTATTCCGAGGGGATTCCTTTTGACTTGTTTATGAAAGCACTTTCTCAGACTCTATTTCACATGTTTTTCAAGTTGTGAATAAGTGACACCTATCATCCTACTTGAGGGAGTGTTGAAAGAATGTTTGCTTGTACAATTCTCGCTTTTATTCTTTTTGGAGTTGTACAATACCCAACTTTCTCTATGTAGAGAGGATTAGGAAATATCTACAAGAGAGGACAACTCCTATTACCTAACTTTAACACATTATTTTGTTTACATAGATTAGAATACATTTATTAGCAGCCAGTTTTTCGGAGTGTCATTCTTCATCTTTCCACAAAGTACATGAAACTTGTAACTTTTTTTGAACTGCAGAAATTCTGAACATCAGGGATCCACGTGAACCCTTCGAAACATCCAAAATGTTCAGGCACTTTAACCTGGAGGATCAAAGTAGGTTACAATTGTGTGGTTGCAATAAACACATCATAGAGTGATCAAAAAGTAATACTCATAACGAGCAACAAATAAATAGAAGTTATTAAAACAATGGATCTTAAATGGCAAGTTCCAAAGCAATATTATAGTACCGATGTACTTTGAAGTAAAGCCAAGTGGAAACCGAGCATAATATAATGAATATTGCCGACAAAAACTATGACTTGATGATTACTTATCTGCTAGGAAAGCACGAGGAAAACTATGCACATACCTCGCCTTCAGATATTGCTCCAGAAGGAATTGGACGATAAGGTTCATTAATAGCATCAATCTCTCGATCATACCAATCATTGATGGTCTAAGAGGGATGAGAAAGAAAGAACGAAACTATAAGTAGAAAATTTATTTTGACCAATGTCAAACTTTAATTAGACAAGAATATTAACTTTATAACCATACTTGGGTATAACCAGTAAGGCATGGCCCAGACATGAGCATACAAACAACGGATTTAGCTACATCCTCAACAGTCCAGTTGAAATTTCCTGATAAATTCAACCCAAAACATTAGAGGTTTATTACAAGCCGGAGCTATATTTTGAAATGATCAACTTTGTAGAGCATTTTATGATGTATAATAAATTGAATATAATTTATATTATTACTTTATGTTACATGTTGGAATGGTCGTTCCTACTTCACAAGGTTTTGAAGGATAGTGTGGTTGAGGTGTTAAGATTCGGGGATCGGATTATTTTGCTAAAATTGGTTCTCGAAGGAGAAATTCTGTTATGCACCACAAATTGGTTTAGATGAATGGATTAAACAAGTTTTTGGGAGGTTTTGGATAAGATAATGCAAGGAATCCCACAAAAAAGATGATTGCCTAGGTGGAGATCTTAATAGACATGTGGGAAATGATGCTTCATGCTATGCTAGTGTTCATCGCGGCTGTCTTCGGAGATAGAAATGAAGAGGGAAAACTCATTTTGGATTTTTGTAATGGCTTATGATCTTTTCATATCAAACACTATCTTCAAGAAGAGGGAGGAGCATTTAATTAATTATTAGAGTGGCCCAACTAGAACACAGATAGATTACTTTGTGTTGATGAGAAGAGAACGATTGTATTTAAAAGGTTGCGAAGTAATCCCAAGAGAGAGTTTCACATATTCATGGATGTGCAAATAAAAGGACTGGTAAAGAAAGGAAGGGTTTCCAAGATCACTAGAACTAGATGGTGGATTCTCCATTTAAAACAATCAAGCTTTAGAGAGAAGGTTTTGGAAGACTTATTTTGGGATTGTAACGGAAGTGCAAACGAGATGTGGGAGGCGATAGCATCTTGTATCCGAAGGGTGGCCAAAGAGATGTAAGGAGAGTCAAAGGGAGGAGCTATAGGCTAAAAGAATGCTTGGTGGTGGAGTGGAGGGGTGCAAGAGAAGCTCAAAATTAAAAAAACATGCTTTAAATCTATGTCTAAAGAAAGAACAGAAGAAACTGTCACTAACTACAAAATAGCAAAGAAGGAAGAAAAGAAGGATGTAAGCAAAGCTAGGTCAAAAGCTTTTGGAGCTTTGTACAAAAATTTCAACTTTAAGGAGGGCCATAAGAATATATTCAGGTTGGTCAAAGCAAGAAAAAGAAAGACTAAATACCTTCCTCAAGTGAGATGCATTAAGATGAGGAAGGACACATGCCTTTTACTCGGGAGGATATAGAGACTAGATGAAAGTCGTATTTCCATAAGCATTTCATTGGGGAAGGAAATAGAGAGATCACTTTGGGAGATTTAGCTAGTATTGAAAGTTACTTGAATCATGCAAGCTATAGATGAATGAATACAAAGAAAGAAAGTAGAGGAGGCCTTGAAGGTTATGAAATCTGGAAAAGATGTAAGACCTGACGACATTCCTACAAAAGTATGGTAAAAGAAAGTTGAGGCAAGTTTCTAAAGTAAAAGAAAATCAATTCGGATTCATGCCAGGTCGCTAAACTATTGAAGCCATTCACTTGTTGATGAGATCAATGGAGATTTATATATCTAAAAGGAAGAACCTTCATTTGATTTTTATTGATTTGGAGAAGGTTTATAACTCTGTCCCATGGGAGATATTGTGGAGAGCTTTGGAGAAGAGACAAATACTTATCTTATACATTAACCTCATAAAGAATATGTGTGATAGGGTTTCATCTTGTGTACGGATCCAGTCATGGAAGATGGACTATTTTGACATCAACATTGGCATTGTTGTAAAAGTCTCCCGACTAGCCCGACTAGTAGGTCTAACTAATATAGTCGCTGGTGTGGTTGATTGAGTATTAACTAATGAAAACTAGGCCGATTAGTCGATCGATTTTTACATGGAGATATCATATTTTTATTTTATTTTATTTTTTTTGCTTTTAAAGCAAACTTATTCTAATATGCTTAATGTTTCATTTAAATTCAATTACTTCCTTTATTTCATTATGATAATATAAAATATATATAAATCTATGTAAATATATGAGAATATACATATACAAACAATTTATATATTTAAATTAATTAAAAAATTCAAAATAGATTAAAGCCTGACTAAATACAATTAGTCGCCCGACTGTCGATTAATCCTTATTCAGTGACCCAACCGATCGAGTACCAACTACTAATTTTTGCAAGCTTGATTGTTTTGCATCAAAGTTCAACTTTGAGTCCATTCCTTTTTACTTTGATTGTGGACGTGTTGATTAACCACTTTCAGGATGAGATACCTTGGTGTATGTTATTCGCTAATGATATTGTGTTGATTGATAGAGTAAATAAGAATCTTGAGGTCTGGAGACATACATTAGAGACTAAATGATTTCGTATAAGTAGTGATGAGACTGAATATATGGAGTGCACTTTTGATGAAAGCAATGGTGAAGGAATTAAGGTGAAGATTGGTGACGATAACATTCAGAAGAAAGATTCTTTTAGATACTTGGGATCTATTTTGCAACATGATGGGAAATTGATGGAGATGTTACTTATATAATAAATGCAGGTTGGCTAAAGTGGGGAGGATCCTCTACTGTTTTACGTGATAAGAAAATTCCTTTAAAAATCAAAGGAAGGTTTTATAAAGCAGCCATGAGACCTGTTATGCTCTATGGATCTAAATGTTGGTTTGTGAACCATAAACATGTCCAGAGAATGGTAGTAGCATAAATGAACATGCTAAGGTGGATGTGTGGACATACACATAAAGATTGTATTCGGAATGATGCACTCGGAAAGAAAGTTGTTGTAGCTCCGATCGAGGATAAGATGCGAGAAAACTATTTAAGGTGGTTTATCCATTTGCAAAGGAGGTTGATTGATGCACCAGTGAGGAGATACGAGTTTTAGGATGTTGAGCCGGCTAAGAGAGGGCGAGGAAGGCCCAAGAAGTGTTGGAATGTATCCAAAGGGATCTTAATTTTTTGGATCTAAACGTGAGAATGACCCGAGATAGATTTGAATGGAGGCAAAGAATCCATGTAGACGACCATACTTAATGTGGAAAAAGGCTTTGTTATTATTATACGGTATGTTACATATTATAAAATTAAACCATAAACATAGACATTGTTATGCAAATAGTCTGATGCAGCAGAATATGATTCAGATACGAATCATCTAATAGTGACTAATCTTTAACAAATAAACCCCTGCTTGAATAGTTTAGTGGCAGTGCAGTGTGCCTACCACCCAAAAGACCAAGGTTCAAATCCCCCTCCCCCCCCACTAGCGGAGGTTGCGTTAGGTAATCGACAGCCAGCATAAAAAATAGTTGAATCTTTCAACACAGATTTGAGCAACAATTTATATGGCCCACCCTACTTGTAGTGGGAGAAGGCCTTGTCATTTTTGTAGTGGTTGTAATATGCAAAGTTATGGGGAAAATGGAAAGAAAATGATGCCTTAGCAACAAGAATGTAGGATTAGGTTTTTCTAACGACTGGGGTAAAGTCTCGAAAAAAAGAACCTGTGTAACCTCATTTATTCTTCAATCACAGCATAAAAATACAAAACGTATTAATCGATACAATTGTGCAAAGCAAAAAGGCTTATATGATAGCTGAAACTTTTGTATGTTTTCGTACTTAACTTCAACAATATACGGGACATACTCATACCGAAATGACCAGCAGCATGCTGTTTTTATTTAACTTAAATAAGTTGTTAAATCCACGGTTAAGTGAAAGCTGGCTTTCATACCAACTATAGACCACTTATAAGGTGAACTTTGTTAGTGCTAGGGACCATTTATGGAAGACAAAATGTCACTATACAAGAAACTAAATATGCATATTTTCTTTCTCGTTCCAGCTAAGTTTGAGTATGACCTTTGATAGATTTAGGCCAAAAATCTTTGTTTTCGATCTCCTTTTAATGAGGGAAAACTTCTTCGACTTTGGCTATAGTTACCCATCCAAATGATTCAACTTTTTATTCCTATATTTCAAGTTTTTGTACTCGTAAGTTCATGCCTTCAACATTACATTGAACAGAAATTGTAAAGGACATAATGCGATGCTTGAGTGGAATTATCTTTTTCTTGTAGGAAGAGTAACATCTCACCTCAGCCATGGCAGGTCCCAAGCCCACGCAAATTGAAGAGAGTTGTGTGTTAGGTAATAAACAACAAGCGCAAGAGAGACAAATTCCTAACTAGTGTTCTTTTTAGGAATTTGTCTTAAAACAATTCGGATCTTTTCAACGTGGATTTAAGCAAGCATTTAGATTTTGTTGGGGTGTTCCCTACTAGCGATGTGTTGCATCGCCCAAATGCAATGAGAAGTTGGCAAGGGCTACTATATCGTTGCCCGAATGTAGTTCAGAATTTGCAAGGGTTCTCGCATGAGGGACGCATGTGAGTAAATAAGCTAGTTCCGTTGCATCGTCGTCGGATGCAATCTAAAATTTGCAAGCGTTCTCGCATGATGGACGCATGTGAGTAAAGAAGTTAGTTCAAAATATGTTGCAAAGGAAGTTGCAGATAGGTAGTTGAAATATTAGCACTTTGACAAGTAAATCGATGGAGATATTAGATATGACGGAAAGAGGAAAGATTCAGATACTATGTCTATGTCGAAATATTAGTTATCTTTCATATCTTTTATGTATTATTTATTTTCTATGTCTTCTTTATGTAATTTGTCCAACAGGTTACTCTCCTATATAAGAGAACCCTAGGGGTTCATGAATAAATATTTCATTCTTTTCCTTTTGCATGGTATCAGAGCGACAAGTACTCCAACGGTTCCTCTCAAGAGGGAAACTTACAGGTTCAGGAGATAGCATATGATCTCGATGTGCCTATTGTTTTGCGAAAGTAGATACATGCTTGTACTTCATATCCGCTTGCAGCCCCAGTTTCTTTGAGAAGATTTTAGAAGATTTATCGTGGCACCATCACTAGTGGAAACACCACGGACGTATCAGGAGTCCATCCACGACAGTCAGTGACATCTTTCCATGGAGGAGGAGATGGCCGCGCTACAGTCGCATGGCACTTGGAGCCTTGTTTCAGCTCTAATTGACACATCCATTGTTGGTGAAAGTGGATGTTCACGATGAAGCACCGAGCAGATGGTAGTGTAGATTGCTACAAGACGAGACTTGTGGCACATGGATTCACTCAGACATATGAGGTGTACTATCAGGATACATTCTCTCTAGTGCTCATACATTTTACTCTACGTATACTTCTTTCAACATTAGTGGCATAGAATTGGTCCATCTATCAGCTTGATGTGAAGAATGCATTTCTCTATTGTGACCAACAGGAGGAGATTTACATGCAGCAGCCACCTAGGTTCGCTGCTGAGGAGGAGTGTCAAACGATTTGCAGGTTTCTCAAGATCATCTATGGTCTTAAGCAGAGTCCAAGAGCATGGTTCTAGAAGCTCTTGGATTTGATAGAACAATAGGAGTTTATGAGATCGATTGTCGACCATTCTTTGTTTGTTCAGAGGACTCAAAGAGGTATTGTTGCCATACTTGTTTATGTTGATGATATCATGATATCATTGTTACAGAGGATGACAAGCAAAGCATCCATGCTGCTAAGGATTTCCTAAGTCAACATTTTGTGACGAAAGACCTTGGTAGCCTACGTTACTTGGACTAGAGTTTGCCAGGAATCAACGAGGTCTTATAATGACTCAGAGGAAGTAAATTACATATCTTCTCTCTGAGACAGGCATGACATGTTACAAGCCTGCTACTACTCCTATGAACCCGAGCATGAAGCTCTATGATAATGACACTGATGACGTCGACAAAAGCATGGCCTCAAATTCAGCGAAATTCGGTCGAATTTCTGTCGAATATTGACATCCTGTCGAAATCGAAATTCGACCGAAATGGCCGAAATGACCGAAATATGGGGGCGCTAGTACAAAAATGATCAAAAAGTCCGAAATTTTGGTCGAAATTCGACCAAATTCGACCTAAATTCCGTTTCGGTCTGTCACTGAAATAGTGACCGAAACTGGCATTGAGGGCCTTGGACAAAAGGAGGTATAGGGAGCTTGTTAGGAAGCTTCTTTATGTGACTTTCACCAAGCCACAAATATCTTTTGTTGTGAGCAAAGTGAATCAGTTTATTGAGCAGCCTAGACAGGTACATATGGATGCAGTCCATATGATTCTAAGGTATCTGAAGGCCTCACCTGGCACTGATCTTCTATTTAGAAGAGGTACATTCCTTACTGTTACAGCCAATATTTTGGAAATCAGACCGGACCAACCGGTTCGACCAGTGAACCGGGCTTGGACCGGTCCGATTAACCGGTTCTGTTCGAATATTGAAATTTCAATCAACCCGCTGATTCAATCTATTATTTTTAACCTGATTTAACCAGGTTCAACCGAAGTTGAACCACATTTAATTTTTAATTATTTAAAAATAATGCTGGTAATGGGACTTGAACTCTTAACCTTTGGTTACCTATTTCAAACTACTAAACTACTTCTGACACCACTTTTTAGATGTAACGTGTTTTAAATATTCTTAAACTACTATTATGTTATAGAGAAACTAATCCAAATAATATATATATGATATGTATGGCATTTGATGGTGCATACGAAAAAATATTTTATGTATTAGTGTGAAATATATATACATTGTTTATGTATTTTATTTATATTTCAAGTATATTTAAGTGTATATTTTATATACATTTATTTCATTTCGGTTTGATTAACCGATTCAACCACTTTTTTCTCACCGGTCCAGTTTAATCTGATTTTAAATAATGATGACATCATCATCCGATTGAACCAGTTTGATTACATGGTTCAACTTGATCCCCATTTCGGTAAGGTTTCTAGTTCGAGTTCAAAAATATTGGTTACAGCATGTGCATATCATATGCAGATTATGTGGGTTGTCCTAAGGACAGAAAGTCTACTTCTGGCTTTGCAGTGTTCATAGGAAGTTCTTTGATATCATGGAAGAGCACTAAGCAGAGTATGGTTGATAGATCTAATGCAGAATCAGAATACAGGGCCATGACACAAGTTAGCACAGAGATGATGTGGGTCAGATCTGTTCTTACCGACGTGATTGTCGAGATGCCTTTTCCCATGCACCTTCAAGTGACTACAAGTCTGCTCTCTTCATTACAAACAACCCAACTTTACATGAGAAGATCAAGCACATCGAGGTGGACTGTCACTACACTCGTGACATGATACAAAAGGGTTTCATCTCCACTACTCATGTCAGCTCTGGAGACCAGTAGTCAGAGAGCCTAACCAGAGATGTTGCTCTAAGCTGAACCTGATAGATATATACGATCCAGTTTGAGGGGGAGTGTTGAGATATTAGTTTTCTTTCATATCTTTTATGTTTTGTTTATTTTCTTTGGCTTCTTTATGTAATTTCTCAAGCATGTTACTCTCCTATGTAAGAGAACCCTAGGACTTTATGAATAAACAACTTATTCTTTTCTTTACAGTCTCCAAGAGAAGAAATAGGTTGGAGAGAAAGCAAGGCAGATCGAGAAGATGGGCTTTAAACTTCGGTACTCAGGTAAAGATAAGGATAGAAATGGTGTTGGAGCGATTGTTCATAAGGATTTGAAGGATTGTGTGGTTGAGGTGCAAAGATTCAAGGATCGGATTATTTTACTAAAAGTGGTGCTCGAAGAAGAATTTCTGAATATCATCTCAGTTTATGCATCACAAATTGGTTTAGATTAAAGGATTAACCAAGCTTTTTGGGAGGATTTGGATAAGATACTGCAAGGAATCCCACAAAAAGAGATGATTTGCTTAGTTGGAGATTTTAAGGGACATGTGGGAAAGGATGCATCAGGGTATGGTAGTGTTGATATAAATGAAGAGGGAAAGTTATTCTGGATTTTGTAATGCCTTATGATCTTTTCATAGTAAACACTCTCTTCAAGAAGAGGGATGGGCATTTAATTACTTATAAGATTGTCCTGACTTGAACACAGATAGATTATTTTGCGTTGAGGAAAAGAGATCAATTATGTTGCAAAGACTGTAAAGTAATATCATGAGAGAGTTTAACCATCTAACATGGCATGTTAGTTAAGGATGTACAAATAGAAGGTGTGGTAAAAAAATGAGGGTTTCCAAGATCACTAGAACTAGATGGTGGATTCTCCATTTGAAGCAATCAAGCTTCAGAGAGAAGGATTTAGAAGACTTATCTGGGGATTGTGACAGAAGTGCAAACGAGGTGTGGGAGACGATAGTATCTTGCATCCGAAGGGTAGCCAAAGAGATGATAGGCGGGTCAAAGGGAGGAGTTCCAGGCTAAAAGGATGCTTGGTGGTGGAGTGGAGGGGTGCAAAAGAAACTCAAAATCAAAAGAACATGCTTTAAAGCTATGTCTAAGTATAGAACAGAGGAAATCTTCACAAACTACAAAGTAGCACAGAAGTAAAGAAGGTTGTAAGTGAAGCTAAGTCAAAAGCTCATGAAGTTTTGTACAAAAATATCGACTCTAAGGAGGGTCGGAAGGATATATTCAGGTTGGTCAAAGCAAGAAAAGAAAGAACAAAGACCTTTCTCAAGTGAGATGTATTAAGGATGAAGAAGGCACCTGCTTGTTATTCAGAAGGATATAGAGACTATATGGAAGTAGTACTTCCATAAGCTTTTCATGGGGAAGGAAATAGAGAGATCACTTTGGGAGATCTAGCTAGCAGTGAAAGTTACTTGAATCGTGCAAGCTATAGATGAATACAAAGGAAGTAGAGGAGGCTTTGAAGGTTATGAGACATGGAAAAGGTGTAGGGCTAGATGACATTCCCATAGAAGTTTGTAGAGTTTTAGGTGTGTGTGGTTTGACTTAACTTACAAATTTATTCAATGTTATTTGGCGAAGCAAGAAAATGCCTGAATATTGGAAGAGAAGCATCGTAGTGCCTCTTTATAAGAACAAATGAGACATTCAAAATTGTTCAAATTATAGAGGTATCAAGATGATGAGTCGCACTGTGAAAATTTGGGAAAGTGTAATCGAAAGAAGGTTGAGGCAAGTTTCCAAAGTAAAAGAAAATCAATTCGGATTCATGTCATAACAGTCAACTATTGAAGCCATCCACTTGCTGAGGAGAACAATGGAGATTTATATAGTTAAAAGGAAGAACCTCCATAAGATTTTTATTAATTTAGAGAAGGCTTAGGATTTTGTCCCACGGAAGATATTGTAGAGAGTTTTAGAGAAGAGACAATTACATGTCATACACATTAACCTTATAAAAAATATGTATGATAGGGCTTCATCCTGTGTAAGGATACAGTCTGAGAAGACTGACTATTTTGACATCAATATTGATCTGCATCAAGTTTCAGTTTTAAGTCCATTCCTTTTTACTTTGATTATAGACGAGTTGACAAGTCATATTCAGGATGAGATATATTGATGTATGTTATTCGTTGATGATATTGTATTGATTGATGAGATTAAAGATGGAGTAAATGAGAAGCATGAGGTCTAGAGACATGCATTGGAGACTGAAGGATTTCGTATAAGTAGAGCTAAGACTGAATATACGGAGTGCACTTTTGATGGAAGCAACGGTGAAGAAATCGAGGTCAAGATTGGTGACAATAACATTCAGAGGAGAGATTATTTTATATATTGGGATCTATTTTGCAACATGATGAGGAAATTGGTGGAGATATTACTAATAGCGTAAATGTAGGTTGGCTAAAGTGGAGAGAAGTCTCTGATGTTCTATATAAATGTACTAAGCCTTCTCCCACTATAAGTAGGGTCGGCTACATGGATTCTTGCTCAAATCCATGTTGAAAGATTCAACTATTTTTTACGATGGTCGTCGGCTACCTAACGCAACCTCTGCAAGAGTGGGATTTAAACCATGGTCTTTTGTGTGGTAGACACACTGTACTACCACTACCATGGTCTTTTATGTGGTAGCCTCTATTGTTCTATGTAATAAGAAAATTCCTTTGAAAATCAAAGGAAAGTTTTACAAAACAGTTGTGAGACATGTTATACTCTATGAATTTGAATGTTGTCCTGTGAACGATAAACATGTGTAAAGAATGGCAGTAGCAGAAACGAAATGCTAAGGTGGATGTGTGGATACATATGTAGAGATCGGATTCGGAATGATGCAATCAGAAGGAAAATTGGTGTAGCTCCAATCGAGGATAAGATGCGAGAAAATCGCTTAGGCCATGTTCGGTTGGAGAATTGGCCTAAGAATAAGGGGTTAATTCCCCTCCTGCATGGTTCCTAGAGGTACGACTATTCCTTATCCTTGGAGCTTTGGAAACCTCGCCTCAAGCGATTGACTTCTCCCACATTCTCCCCTTCATCTACCCTCCCACGCTCTCCTCCCACCAACGATTATATTCCCCTCCCCTCCTATGCACTCCTCCTGCCATCTGTCATTCTCCCTTCTTGTGATGCTTTCTCAAAATGGGGCCTATCCTGTCGTGTGTTGTCAACTTTTGTTTCAAGCTTTACAAGTCGTCCTTGCTCCATGTGACCCACGAATCTTGTTACAGAGCTCTTTAATCACCTTCAATAGTGGTGGGTGGTGGTCTTTCTTATTATATAGCTCATACCAGAGCCCTTGGAAATATGGGTGTAGATGGCTCTGTGTAGTTTTCTCAACCATGTCCTCAGACATGGAATTTAGGGTTTCTAATACACCCGTTTATAAGATGGCATGGAAGAAGGGCTCCTTACGACCATCTCAATCCATTGTTGGGTTGTTCTTATTGTGTGTGTATGTGTGTGTTTTCATATATCTTCGACGTTGTAGGGTATTTCGATTCTGATGTATTTTCTCTCTCTGTCCTCCTGATTATTATGCATCTGTTGTGTCATTTTTCCAATGTTAATATTGGGGATGGATATCATTACTTTGTGATTTACGCCATTATTACATGTATTGCACATAATTTCCATCAGATCATTCCCCGTATGGCTATTGTGATTGTGAATCCTCCTTAAGCATGTTGTTGTTGTCAAGTTAGAGGATTTTTTGTGTTTTTCAACCCTAATTCTGTGGTTTCTCAATTGTCTGGCACTTGGATTTTTATTAGATTCCAAGATTTGGGATCTTGTTATATTTGCTGCTATGTGTTGGTTCTCCTCTTTGATGTTGTTGGCTAAGAAATATTCTACACCCTTCCTTGTATGCATACATGTTGCTATAAAAAATTTAATTTCGTACAAGAGGTTGGATGTTGTGATTAGGGATGGATTTAAGTCAATTGTGTTTTCATGGGTGTTTAACACATGCTTATTAGTCAAATGTTGCATGTATTGTGCACGATTTCTATCTGAGCATGCCCCATGTGGCTGTTGTGATTGCGAATTCTCCTTGACTTTGCTTGGTGTTGTAAAGTTAAATGAATCTTTGGGCTTTTGAACCCTGGTTATGGTGGTTTCTCAATTGTTTGGCATTTGGATTTTGATCTGCTTCCAAGCTTTAGTAGTTGGATCCGTAGTTCTAGTGGGTTCTCAATTATTTGGCACTTGGATTTTGATCTGCTTCCAAGCATTAGTAGTTGGATCCCTAATTCTGATGGTTTCTCAATTGTTTGGCATTGGATTTTGATCTGACTCCAGGCATTGGGATCTTATTTTGTGTGCTGCCATGTGTTGGGATTTTAACATGCGCTTATTTCTCAATTGTTGCATATATTGTGCATAATTTCCATTGAGCATGCCTCTCGTGGCTATTGTGATTGGGAATCCTCATTAAGTTTGCTTGCTTCTGTCAAGTTAGAGGATTTTTTAAGTTGTTGGATCCCTGGTTCTGGTGATTTCTCAATTGTTTAGCATTTGATTTTGATCTGATTACAAGCTTCGGGATCTTGTTATATGTGCTGCTCTGTGTTGGGATTTTAACATGTGTTTATTTCTCAATTGCAACATATATTACGTACGAATTTCATATGAGTATGTGCCTTGTGGTTGTTGAGATTGTGAATCCTCCTTGAGCGTGCTTATTGCTGTCAAGTTAGAGGATTTTTCAGTTGCTGGATCCCTATGTTCGTTGGTTCTCAATGGTTTGGCATTTGGATTTTGATCCCGATTCCAAGCTTTGGAATCTTGTTATATTGGTGCTATGTGTTGGGATTTTAAATGCGCTTATTTCTCAATTGATGTATGTATTACGCATGATTTCCATCTAAGCATGCCCCTTTGTGGTTGATATGATTGCGAGTCCTCATTGAGATTGCTTGGTTATGTCAAGTTAGAGGATTTTTTTTCAGTTGTTGAAACCCTGGTTCTAATGGTTTACCATTTGTTTGGTTCTAATGGTTTACCATTTGTTTGGCATTGGATTTTGATTTGATTCCAAGCTTTGGGATCTTGTTATCTGTGATGCTATGTCTTAGGATTTTAACATGTGTTTATTTCTTAATTGTTGCAGGTATTGCGCATGATTTCCAAGCATGGCCCTAATGGTTATTGTGATTGTGAATCCTCATTAAGCTCGCTTGCTTCAGTCAAGTTAGAGGATTTTTCATGTTGTTGGATCCTTGTTTCTACCAATTTCTCAATTGTTTGACATTGGATTTTGATCTGATTACAAGCTTTGGGATCTTAACATGCTCTGTGTTGGGATTTTAACATCCCAGTTGGGATTTTAACATCCCAACTGCTTTTTGTTTCATTAAAAGCGGTTAGGATACATTATCAAGAAGCCCAAAAATTGTAAAGGGCTTTACAATGTGAGATCACATTTTCGGAGTAGAATCTCTGGTTGTTGAAAATAAGGTCATTCCAGCCTAGCCAAATCGCCCATAGAGTCACGAAGGCAAGGGAAACATCGTCGGTGGAGCCGCCCCCCACCGCACGAACCGATCTCCAAAAGGTAGTCGTCTCATTTGTCTAGAGCCAGTCTATCCCCAACTCCCTCCAAATCCGTGCCGAAAACACGCATTTGAAAAAAACATATGTACTGCATCCTCTTGTTGGTGTCGGAATCTATCACAAGTCGTGTCTTGCAAGCCAAAAAGACGTGCCCTCCTTGCCTTGTCACGCAAGTGGTCTCTTCTCAAGCACCACAGAAAAATCTTGACTCTACATGGAACCTTAGCCGCCCACACCACCTTTAAATCCTGCGTAAGTTCTAGATCTTGTTCATCTGTTGGTTGCTTCAGCTCATCATACACCTTCTTCGTTGAGAACTTCCCCCCTTCCTACTCAAAATGGTCGGCCTGTTACGCATCAACGCCTGGTGCTTGGACCTCAACCTGCATCCTGCAGAAATCATCCAACCTCTGTTGGGAGACCTCGTTTATAAACTCCGGAGTCCACATGTTGGAGCCCATCGCCTGGTAGAGTAAACACTCTTTCGAAGCCGCAAGAGCGAACAACCTCGGGAACCTGATGCTGAGCTTCCCCTCACCTGTCTAGTCATCACCCTAGAATCTGAACATGTGGTTGTCTTCCACCTTCGGCCTTAGTTTGTGCGCTAAAGACAGAAGAATCTCACGAATACCCATCCACAGGTGATTCCTACCATGCTCTTCTCGCCACTAGCTCGACTCACACCCCATAAATTTTCCGGATTAGCTTGGCCACGATCGTGGATGAAGGGCCCCATATTTACGTCAACCATTTTGCTAGGAGAGCTTTGTTCATGCATTCTACGTCTCGGACTCCAAAGCCTCCTTCCCTTCTTCCTTTCGGCACCTCCTTCCAGCTGACCAGGTGCACACCCAATTTCTGTTGCTTACCATCGGACCAGAAAAACTTTTTCATAAGCGATTCAACCTTTCTTCAGACCCCAATAGGCATAAGGCGTGTGGAGTAGAAAAACAACGGGTATGGCAGAAAGCATATGTTTCAGCAAAATTAGTTTGTCGCCCTTAGAAAATGTGACTGCCTTCCAGCCTGCCAGTCTTTGCTCCATCCTCTGCAGCACATTGTCCCAATCCACCTTCTTTAGTTTCCTGTCCACCAAAGGCAAGCCTAGGTAAGAAATGGGCAGGTCCACCAAAGAACAATCAAGGATAGTTGCGACCCTAGCTCGCTCCGCGTCTTCCATCCCAAAGGTGATAGCACGGACTTGCATTCGTTTATCTTCAGCCCAGAAAGACATCTGAAAATCTCCACCAACTACGCCGCATTCTGTGATTAGTCCTCCGAGCCGCCCAGTAACAAAAGTGTATCATTTGCATACTGCAAAATAAGTATAGAGATTTCTTCCATACGAAAGCCTTCACACCACTCGGATTCCACCGCCTGCTTAAATAGAACCACCAGAGCATCGACAACCAGAACGAAAAGCATTGGGGCCATGGGGCAGCCCTGACGAACCCCACGCTGCAGCTAAAAGAACCCCCCTTCAGGTCTGCCATTTACCAGGACTGAGTATGAGGAGGTTGTACCACAACTCTTCATCCAGTCAATCCACAACTCCGGGAAGCTTCTCCTTCTCAATGACGTCCACAAGAAGTTCCAATCCACGCAGTCATATGCCTTTGTGAAGTCAATCTTCTGCATGGTCCCCTTCTTCTTTGCTCGCTTCCATTGAAGACAGATCTTCGTTGCCGTCACCAAATCATCAGCCGTCTGACGCCCTAGGATGAAAGTCGTCTGCTCCTGCATGACCATTGAATCTAGCACAACCTTAAGTCTATTCGCCAGCATCTTAGCCACAATAAGGTAGATTGCGTTTGAAAGAGCGATCGGCCTAAAATCCTCGGTCCTTGCCGGGGAGCCTTTCTTTGGAAACAAAAATAGCAACGCTCCATTGATCTTTTCAATCCCTCTGTTCCCTTCCCTGAACTCATTCATGACCTCCAAAACCTCCCCCTTGAACATATCCTAGAATTCTTTGTAGAAGAAGACCGAAAACCCATCCGGCCTGACGCCCCGTCCGCATTCAGCCTCCAGACCGTGCTCTTCACCTCCTCCTCTGAGAAGGCCGCTTGTAACCCCTCCACCAGCGACCCAGACAATTGCTTAACCCCTCTTCCCAGCCACCACCATCCGACCCCCTCCGCCTCCGCGAGGCCTCCACAACGTGTTCACGGATCGCACTGCCAAGCTGGCCCTCCCCCGACACCCGCTCACTGCCAACATCGAGCTCGTGTATAAAGTTCCTCCTTCTCCTGCCAGAAGCCATAGAATGGAAGAACCGCGTGTTGGCATCACCTTCTCTCAACCACTTTTGCCTAGATTTCTACCTCCATTCCAACTCCTCCTTTCGGTCCTCTATCAACAATTGTTCAAGCAAGTTCAACCTTTCTGACAGCTCCTCAGGATCAAGGCCGCTCTCATCGTCCAGCTTGTCAAGATGAGTCACCCCACCCTGCGCCTCCATTCTCCTTATTTTTCCCCTCCGTTTAACCTCCCTGCCAAACTCTGTAAGATGCGACCTTAGGAGTGCCAGCATTGCTGAGAAACAGCCGACCGCCGAACACTCCACAACCCAACTGCTCCAGCGGGACTTGATGCCATCTCGGAAACCCTCTTCAAGTAACCAGCAATGTTGGAACCGGAAAGTAAATCTGCTCCTAGCCTCCTCACCGGATGATCACATGATCGGCGTGTGGTCAGAGTATGCTCGCGGCATCGCCCAAGCCCGCGATAAGGGAAACGACTCCACCCCTTCAAGTGATAAAAGAAATCTGTCCAATCGCGAACGTAACCTCGCATTGCGCCACGTATACGAGCAACCAGCTGCATCAACGATCGAGAGGCCCAACGAGTTATACGTCCTCCTGAAATTCTCGGACTCCGGGTCTCTACCCCCTCCTAGTTGTTGTCGATCCCCCGCTAGAAGAGTAACGTTCAGGTCTCCCTCGATTCTCCGAATTCCCTCCTCTCGAGCCAAACCCAAAGACTCCAATTCCGCAGCCAACGAACCCCTCTCCTCCTTCCAACCTGTGAGCAGGCCACCAAAGGCGCCAACAGCCTCCAAGTTCATCATGCTGAAACGATCATTCCTGGCAAGATCCCGCATAATACCCTCCGACCCTCTCGAGGCCTCTGTCTCTTGAATGAGGAAAATATCAGTTTTGCCCTCATCCACAAGGTTCTTGATTGCAAGTCGTTTTTCCGACCGACCCATACCCCTCACAATCCATGAAAGGATTTTTACATGGGAACATTGTTGGCCATCATCTTCGGAGGCACCACCCCCAACCGTTCCGCCACTGCTCTGTCCAAAAGGCTGTCGGACACGTCATCTTGCAGCTGACAATCGAATGTTGTCAAAGCATGCGTCGCCACCCTCCTCTTCTTTTTTCTCACTGGTCTTGGGGTAGCCCTTCTAGCGTAGTAGGACCCAAATCGGGTGCCCTCAATGCCCTCAGTTGTCATGGCATTTTGCACGCCATATCCTAGCTTCACCTTTGCCATGGTTCCTCCCTTAGACTCCTCTGATGTGCTCAACAGTCTGACCCCCTCGCCCCCTTCGAGCTGCATTGGAAGTTGAGACAGACTAGCCTCCACCACTAAGGCGTCAGCACCACCAACTGGTTGAGCTCCGCTGCCACCTCTCGACTTCCCATGGTCCTCCGTTTTGCCCCCTTCGACAAAACGTAACACCACTTCAGTCGCTCCCTCCCCCAAACCGACTTGGCTCCGAGATCGAAGATCTATACGGGTCTCCCGCCCAAGCGGGCTGGACTTACTTGTGCCACCTTAGGCGGACTTGCACCCCGCTTCGAATCGGGTTCAATGACCGGGTTACTGTATCTTACAGTAAGCTCCATGGCAACCCCGCGTGTAACACCCCGTAATTTTCGGATTTTTCTGAAGCTTTAAAACCTATTCAATATTATACTCAAAAGAAGCGTCTCGTCGCAAGCTTTCCAACGAGCCCAAAAACGCGAAATTCCGAGTCCGGATGTGGGAGATATGCCTGTTTTAGTGAAGAGGGGTCATGGTTTTTGAGGGAATTAAGGGTTACGGGTTTTGAATAATTAATTTCGGATTAGGGTTGTTTTGGGGTTTCTAAAACTAGGATTTTAATCCCCAACTATATAAAGACCCCCACCCTTCATCTCCCCTCATTCCTACTCCTTTTCCAAACCCTAATCCATCCTTTCTTCCTTCCCAAGTCATTCTCTTATCTTGTTCCATATCCTTCTCTAGAGAGCCAAAAGGATAATGGTGCAAGCTTCGTAGCTTCGAGACAAGAGGAAGACGAGGAAGGCCATCGCAAGGGAAAGGAAGCCCTCTCATCGGATTGGTAATCAGGCGATCGAGCACGTGGATCAAGGGCGTGCACGAGCATAGGTAACGGATTTCACCCTTCCTCCTTTTCTTTCGCATTTCTCGCGAAAATGGAGAATGTGGTTTAGGGGACTCGATTTTGATCCAACCCCAGGATCACCTCTTGCTGTTGGTAATCTTTCATCCGTTTTTTTTTGAGTTGGCGTGAGATATTAACACTTAAACATAAACTCGACGATCATATTCATCATGTAGATTCTACCGTCCAGTCAGGTAAGGCGTGATTTTTTTCCTATTAATGTTATATAGGTATCTTCCAGTCGTATGATCATACATTAATGACATCACTTCCGTAGGGTTGAAAATTGTAAGTCGGTTACTTCGTGCATTAGGGTAATGCAAATTATCCAAGTTCTTGGGGTCATGTTGATTAAACTATTACAGAAGGTTGTAAGGGGAGGCTAGTTTTTATTAGTAAATAATCATAGGTTTATCATTGAATAAAATAGTAGTTATCTTTATTATGGAGGATGCCACACGTTGGGAAAGAATACCTGAGGATTTTTTTTACTAAATGATTTTGTTTTGTTATCTAAATATAGCATGCGGTATCACCTCCTTTCTTTTAAAATCGTTGGGACTTTGTGTGTTTTTAAATTCTGTAGATGGATGTGGGATTGAGCTGTAATCTAAATAATCATTCACGTTAAATGAAATTAGTTTTAACGAGATTGACTTGGGCAGCGATAATTAAGGCATTAGGCATGGACATTGGGAGATGCTACTGGTGGTACAACAATTTGAAATTACAACTAGTTCTCTTGTTAGTTATGGAAGGGTAGGAGCTCCAACGTGAACTACATGCCATGGATTCGCGAGAATTATCGTTGGCTTTATTACATAATAATTAGTATGATTAATTTGTATGATCCCTTCCATCGAGTTCACTATTTGTATATGCATATAAGGGCTGGTTCTTTTCTTTGAAATGTCTTACATCCATGCCTAAATAGTAGTCATTTATTATACATGTGCGTGCACATAGTAGGTATAGATTTCTCATTAAGTTGGGTGTGCACATCAGTACATCAAGTTGATAACAGGTATATCTCTTGGTCGACTTTTAATATCATATATTCAAATTTTTATATACTTAGACTGGAGCATGGTCCATACCCATGATGGGCGATACGAGTTTGTCCCCATAATTAAATCCTTTTTTTTATGAGAATAGAAGGAGGGCATCCTATTTAATGATCAGAGAATTATATAAATCTGGAGACACGTTATGTTTAGCATGGGATGATGGTCTGGGCGACTATTATCTAACAATCCCCACATGTGAAATGAAATGTGTTAAGTTAAATTATGACAGCCTTGGAGAAAATGTAATGGCATGGATGGTGACCTAAGGGTCAGAAATATTAAATAAGTTGGTCAAGAACTTGGTAGAAGACTCGGTTAAGTCCAATGATTGATCACTTTCGAGTAAAGTCTAATAACATATTTAGTTTTTTTATATATTAATACAAGGTGGGTGCACACCCTTGTAGTCCGGCTGAGCCGACAGTGAGTCATCCCCACTCGAGGGGCATCACAGAGTGGGGTGGTGGTAGGTACTCTGGTAGAATTGAGGTGGATGCATGCGGGCATCGTATTGTACGGATCCATTTTGTGGCATTTTTTGGAGCGAGCGAGACTCCTCCGGCAGACTCGATTGACGAAGTTACGACTCTTTGGGCTAGGTGCCCCCTGTCATGAGTGTCAGAGTACTACCAACTAGACTGGCTGAAGGATCGCGTTTGCACACAGGTTTTAGATTGCACTATGAATGGAGTGTTGCAGACTTCATCCCTAGTGCAGGCTTTCTCCTTTGACGAGCGAGTCCGGGATAAGTAAATGAGAATACGAATATAGATAAGTCAAAGAATTGATTTTGATTGCGTGATTGTTAAATGCCTAGAATATAACTGATTGCTTATTACTAGATGTTTTTAAGTTGTTCTCTTCTAAACTTGCTCAGTTACTGCAGTTGCATTGCCTATCTATATGCTCTTGATTTATAATTTATTTTATCCTTACTGAGTCAGTTGACTCATGAGTTACATTCTTTGGAAATCCAACAGGAAGTGTAGAGCAGGAGACAGAGGCTCATATTTTTGGTGGTGCATCTGCAGGACGTGGTTAAGGTTGAGGACTAGTTTCTTAGTAGTTGTCGCTATCTTCCATTTCCAAGTATTTATGATGTAATAAAGAGACTCTGAGGATTTATTGCTATTCCTATGTGGACTTTTGTTATCAATGAAAACTTAGATTTTCCTTCCTATGCTTTTTTTTGTATAAATGGTATATCATGCAGGTTGTTTATGACTGTTGTTGGGTAATAATGTGAATGGGTGTTGAGATGCGCTCCCGTCGAAACGGGGCGTTTCATTTGGTAATAATAGCGGGGCGTTTCATTTGTAACGTCCCGGGCTTAGGTCCCCGGTCCGTTAATGGAGCATTACTGGCCCAGACAACCTCTCGGGATCAGGCCCAAACGGACCCGATTAACCACCCCCAAAATGCTTAAGCCGGGTTGTTCGGTAGTAAGCCCCTCACTATTTATCCCACTCGGAATTTTTGTATTCCACAGTGTGGGATATTGTTTGGGGTTTTACAACCTCCCCCATTAATATTCGCAACGTCCTCGTTGCGACATGGCACATCACTTCTTCCCAGTGACAGTGGCGGCTGCACGCTCCGGGTAGCCATTTCCTCCAACCTCTTGTAGGGGCGGCTCCACCTCTTGGGTAGTCCTTTCCACTGTCAGAGGGCATTCGGCTCTGATACCATTTGTAACAGCCCAGGTTTAGGTCCCCGGTCCGTTATCGAGGAAAACTGACCCTGACAACTTGTTGGGTTCAGACCCAATTGGATCCGTTGACAACCACCCAAAATGCTTAAGCCCAAGTTGTCAAGTAGTAATCCCCACCACTTATATACCACACCCACACTTTGTGAGTTTTCCATGTGGTACTATGTTTGGGGTTAGGGTGTTACACCGCGTGCCTCAAATGACCGCGATGGACCAATGCCTTCCACTGAAGCGTCGCTCTAAGGGAATTGAACCGACGTTGCAGAGTGATTAATTCTTCCTTAAAACGTGCCAAATTGAATGGATTGCAGGAGACGAGGAGTCACCCCTGTAACCGTCGCGGCCAGTCCCCTCGCCCACTCCAGCGCCAGACTAGCATCGTCGTCGACCTTCTCTGGGCACCTTCCAGGCTTGCACGCTTTGTCTCTGCGGGCACCTTGGCGATGAAGCATGTCGTGACATAAATCCAGCTTCATCGACGAGAGCTCTAGATGTAAAGACATCCCTTGCGTTAGAACCTTCCACCACCATAGTTGTGACGGGCTAAGATCCCGCACCCGCAAGATGGGATACAGCGGATCCCCAGGTCTGCAACCGCTGCACTAAAGATCTACCACCTCCACTACCCCTTCGAGTAGAGCCCGAAACTTTTGCAGATTCCGCATCGTGAATGGCGGGCCTCTGACGTGACTCCCTCCAGCGACTTGCATTCCATAGTGCCATCCCTACCACACACGCAGCACATGCCACCGAAGCCTTGAATTACCTGCGCTAGACCACTGCAGCGGTCTCCCTATCTCTTCCTCGATCAGTCCTCTTGCCACCACCCTCCACGGACTCACCTCGATAACATCCCCCGAAACTTCCCCTTCGAGATTGCCCCCACACATCAGAGGACCCAAGGAACAGAGCTTCTGGACCTCCTCCCTCGCCGATCAGCACCCTGGGAGGAAGGAAGGTTTCTCGTTGTTTCCGGTAGATCAGACTTCTATGAATAAAGATCTCTGCAACTGAAATATCTAATCGGCTCGCTGCACGCAAGGTTTGAAAAAACGAAAGGCGGAACGAGGTGTTTTCTCTGGAGACGAGGCAAGGCGTAGCCTCGAGGCATAAGCCTCAGTTTGTATAGGAAAATACTTATAAAAATTATAATAAATATATTTACTAATGAAATTATCTTAATTGGCATATATATAATATATAACATTGCAATATATTATGAAATTATGAAGATAAGAACGTGAAGAAAGGATATGTAAATTCCATAAACCTATCTACTAAATTTCTACCCAATCAAAAATAGAATCATTAGCTATAATTGTCATTAAAATATCAAAGATAGTATATTTTTTGTTAAAAATATTGAGGTGCATAAAAAATTATGATTAGATGTACTTGTTATATGACTAATATATAAAATATGACAACATTAACATGCTTTGGATCTAATCTTGCTTTTTTCTAGTTGATATATTACGTTGCGCATTATGTCACCTCTCTTAACACTAGCTTTTCTTTAAGCTTTATGGATTGTGTATTTAAAAGTGCAATATTAATAATTTCTTGAAAAAATTATACGAGTTTAATGCTTAATATGAATATGAACAAACTTAAAAATCCAAGCATTCATCTTGTATATATATATCCTTGACAATTATACATTTATAAACATCTAAAACTACCAATAAGATAATTTAAATCCTTAAAAAATGCTTTAAATTCCAAAAAATGCCTCACAGACCGCCTCGCCTCGCCTCGACCGCCTCACCGCCTCGATCTTCTGAGGCGCACGCCTCATCAATTCCATCTGAGGTGTATGCCTCGAGGATAAAAACAACCTCCTCATTCCGCCTCGACCGCCTCGAGGCTATACCATGGTTGCATGACCAAGCCCAGTGCCGTGAGGATCCGCAGCAGAAGCAACCCTTATCGAAGGGGTTCTCTCGACGATCATTAAGTTGCGGTCGTCGTACCGGCGTCAACGTCCATCCCTCCGCAGAAGCACATCCACCCAACCTTCTGACGCACCTTTCATCCAGGTAAACGCCTCTAAAAACTGTTGAGATTTTAACATGCGCTTATTTCTCAAATATTGCATGCATTGCTCTGATGTTGTTTGCTGATATACCCTTCTGCATATGCACACCTGTTGCATTTCAAAAAAACTTAATTTTCTACAAGAGGTTGGATGATGTGATTGGGGATGGATTTTAGTCATTTATGTATTCTTGGGTGTTTAACACGTGCCTATTTCTCAAATGTTGCATGATTGGGGATGGATCTTGTTATGTATGTTGCTACGTGTGGGCTCTCTACTCGGATGTCGTATAAGATGCTTATATAGTAACGACTGCACAGCTGATGAACATGTAGAATGTAATGTGTTGGACTTTATAGTAGCTTGATTTCTAATAAAAAGACTGTTTTTTTATGTTTGAGGAATTTTAGGGAACTTCCAGCAACTAAAGATTCCCCATAGTTAAAAAAGCGATGTGTTGCACTTTATCATTGTTTCAAGTTTTGACTATTAATCTATATTTTAGATCTAACAATTAGTAATATGTTGGAAAGTGATTATACCCATTGACCACATCCAAACAAGATGGCTACGGGAGGTGCGAGCTGCTCGAGGGTGCACATCGCAGGCAACGATTCCGTTGGAAATCTGGCGAAATGGACACCCGATATGGATGAGTGGTTTCTGCATCTGTTCAAGCACCATTTCGACATAGGCGACTAGGTCGGAGTCGCACCGCCCGCCTGTCATAGCATCATAACCCATTTCAACATGTAAACTAGGAAGAATTGGGATAAGCTGAAGCTACATAACTGGTGGAAGACAATAAAGGACTATACCTCCGTCGTACACCTAATGAGCAAGAGCATGTGGGGTTGGAACCCAGTATCTTGTACACTTGTCACACCAAATGAGTCGGCTTGGCTTACGGTATACGACACCGGACATGGATGAGCAACTACTAAGGTGGCGTGGCTAAATCAACGGATGCGTCTGAAGGATATGGAATTATCCTCAAGCGCATCACGGAAGCGTGATCGTCGTATCGGATACGACGTAGAACGACTAGTCGTACTAGCTGTTCTGTGCAGCGGAATTTAAAATTTTTCATGCGATGAAACCACATGGTCCAAGAACGATTCTCGGATCGTTTCATCTTTAACCACAACAAGTACAAGGAATACCTCTTGAAGCGTGGTTGATCAAGTCTCTAAGAGAAGAGACCTCCCGTCTTGAGTCCGATCGTCGGAGAGAAAGCTTGCGAGCGCGGGGATGAACCGTGTTGTCCTCGCAATCCAACAAGGTGATCCAAGCACGGTTGCTCCTGATCTCGTCGCGCGAGATCGAACGTCTCCTTCGTGAGCGTAGCACACCAAGAAGACGGAGAACCGAAGAACGTCGAAGCGGCGGCGCGGTGGCGAGAGCGTCGACGAGAACTTCTCCTCTAGGGTTTGATGGTCGGCCACCAAATAGAGGGAGAGAGGGTTGTCGTGTATGAAGAGAGAGAGAGAGAGAGCTTCAATACTGCATGTTCAAGAGAGCAAGGTATGCCTCTCTATTTATAGGGTTTTGGGATCCATGGGTCTCAATCCATGGGACATATAAAATCAATGGATGAGATTGATTTATGTGTAATCCAATGGTCAAGATTGTTGTTGGTAAAACCAACAAATTTAGATTAAAATATATTTGACAAAATCAAATATAAATCAATCCTAAATTATACCAATAAATAAGGAGAGAATAAACATGGAGATTACATCTCCATCTACCTTCCATGTGGACGGCCACCCATTCCAATTAGGAATTGGGTGCCGCCCACCCTTTCCATGTGGAGGGCAATCTCATGATATTTCATGAGATTGCATATCTCCATGGAAATCTCTTTATTTATTTCCAACAACTTTTGTTGGGTTTTATTCTTCAAAAATAATTCACAATTATATTTGAGAATATTGCAATCTTGCCTTTGAAAAATTGTGAATTATATTCACAACCCAAAACAAAATATAATTTACATTGTCAATTAATTACACAATGTGTATCCAATACACATAATAATCAATCAACAAATATAAATTATAATTAGCTCTGTCTAATACATTATAAATCACATTTATAATATATTATGAATAATTAGATATTTCTATCCACATTATTCTTATCCATAAATAATTAAATCTTATTTAATTATATATTGGATAATTTCTTCATACATCAAGACGATTAAATCACATTTAATCATCATTTCTTCATTGCTTAGATCTTATGGAATTATTCTCGAACCCTTCAAGAATAATGTGATTTCTCCGCAGATACTTGGAGATAAGGACATGGCGGTTGTACTGTTCCATGTATAGTGACTTGGATGTTGAGATCATATCTCAAATCCAGATCCCATGGACCTCCTACTGATGCTTGATCAAATCAAGACCGTAGACCTAATCTTCTCATTGCATCTGAATCTCATTCAGATCAATGTCCAGTTCATGGACTAAGATTAGGTTACTTCCCTAATGAGAGTAGTCACTAAAATCCAAACTTGTTTCATCACTCCCTCGGAATGGAAGCGTCATGGTTATACAATCGTTTATGATCACATCGCCCTCAGGTATTCCCAATACCTGTACATCCTGCATACTGGAAGACCTATGATCATCCTGAAGATAAAGATCACTTTTACACTATCATCTTCAGGGTTTTGATCATTAAGTTTCTCAATCTTGGTTACTGGGATTTGGTATAGATCATATGCTTTCCCAAAGCATATATCTTACCTTCAAATTCATGTCATGCTTCCAAAGCACGATGACCATGCATGGAATTTGATCAGTCCCAACACCTCATGAGTGAGCTCATGTCTCCCGATTCACGAGTGAACCTGTATGATCCCTTTGAGAGATCGTATTACTCATATGTCCTTACATGCACACCAGCTCGCCGGTGTATAGACCTTGGTTAGGTCATCAACCTATTGGTCTGCCAAATGTACACACTTAGACATATAGCAACGCATCTGTCTCCGGTCAAAGGATGTATGCCTACGCTGTGACAGTATTCAACATAGGTCTTTGGTTATCTCGATCTCGTTAAGTCAACCCATTGACTCAACTAACCTGACACCTCCGAATCACTATTCCCATGCAGAGGACCTGCACCAAGAGGTCAGTCAGATATCATCCATCTGAGAGAGGATTGACATCTCCTACTCATGCTGAAGATCATCACTTAACAATCATTTGACGATGCTTGATGAGTCCTCTATCTAACTCCTTACATATCCATCCAAGCATCAGCCTTCTATAGTGCATTCATTCATTTAATCTCAGAAAGGGAGTGAAAAATAATCAATAACTTTCATTGATAATTTATTTATTTACAATAACATTTATTGTAGAAATGGTTCGCCCGGGGCTCACATTGCTAACAGCGTCAACGCTGGTTTGTATGAGGAAGATGAAATCTGAGCAAAATTTCTTTCAAACTTTTTTGGTTGATTTGTTTGAGAAATTATGTGATTAAATTTCATCGCCATCACCAAATTCTTAACTGTCGCTAACATAAACATTTTCTTGACTCCTTTTTACTTATAACGATATTCGAAATTTCTATTGGTAACGAATCCAACGATGGTAATGCTTCGTTGTGATTGGACAAGGTGTCAAGGACTCATGGACGTAAATGTTACTGCCCGGAGGATACCATCCTTCTCTTTGATGACTCGCAGACATGAGGACGTCGAGGATCGATTGTAGTACACTTGCCCCAAAGAGGTAAGAGGTCGCTTTAAAAAAATATGTTTATATTAATTTAAGCATTCCAATAATGAGAATTATCAAATCATTTCCTTCTGTACAGAGTTGTGGATATAAGGTCAAGGCATCAACGTTGTGCCCGACACTGGAGTCCTTAGCTACAGAGAAGGTGTTCCTGGAAAACATAATAAACGTGATGGAATTTTCAGAAAAATTCTTTGTTGAGAAGCTGAAGGAAACCTAATGATAGCTTCGAGAGAATGAGAGAATGATTATACACTTGAGGGTAGATCAACTTCGATGCATGAGATTGTCAATGACCTGGTGTGTGACAAGCATGTGATAATATAGTCAATTATGTACATTGAACTCTGTCTTTGTAGATTTTGAATTTTTAATATTCTGGTGGAAATTCTGATGCGTGTAAATAACGATAATATGTTAGCCTTCTACGGTAGCTTCGAACTCACCTAATCTAATAACAACCAATAGCTTTAGCTAACTTTCAAACTTTATTTTTATCCTCCATTTGTCATCGAACAGAGAATATCATTTACCCATCCTTATTCCTTTTTATTCTCATTATTCATATCCTCCACTCGAACAGAGAATATACCCGTATTCCCCTTGTTCCACATCCTTATTCCTACTTATTCCCGAACCGAACGCCACCTTGAGGTGGTTTGATCATTTGCAAAGGAGGTCAGATGAAGCACTGATGAGGAGATGCGAGTTTTCGAATATTGAGCCGGCTAAGAGAGGACGAGGAAGGTCCAAGAAGTGTTGAAATGAGACTATACAAAGGGATCTTGGTTTTTTGGATATAAACTCGAGAATAACCTAAGAAAAATCTGAATGAAGGCAAAGAATTCATGTAGTCAACCCTACTTAATGCGGGAAAAGGCTTTGTTGTTGCTTTTTTTGTTGAACAGTAACATCTCAACCATCATTTCAGGAGATATGGTCAATGAATCTATTAAAATAGAGCAGTTAGTCCGAGCAATTCCGAGCAATGGCTCCTTCCATATGTGACGTGAAAAAATGTGATTTAATTTCTTCCTATCCTTATCGAAAAAATCAAATGCGCCTACAAACTCAACTCCCTCAAACCAGTATTTCAAGTTTCGCAAAATTTCATCGAAATTTCAGTTTCAACACTCCACCGAAATTAAAATCGAAATCTCGATATATACCCTTCCTTCGCACATAGGTAATGAGATTGGATTGTATTTGAGGCAATGTTTTTAAATCTTGATTTCGATTTCGTTTCGAGATGATGAAAAAACAAATAGTGCTTCAGTAATCTTGTGGTGATGCACAACCATATCTCACCAGCAGAGTACCAAACAGAAGTGCAAATTCTAGCTCAGGTGATGCTCATGCAGCTATATTAAAGCTACTCTTAAGCTTGTATTTTTATTTTTTTTCTGTCTTTTGGCCTTAATTGTAAAAGAAACAGGAATACTTGGATGATCATCCCTTCAAACTTGCCGTAATCTTCCGCATGTAGGCGGGAGTAACCACCACTGATAAAACAGAGCTCAAAATTCATCATCCAGTACATTCCACCAAAACATCCACATTCATAAACCCAGAAAAATTCCAAACAACTACAAACAAAACGGGAAGCGAGCTCACCAGAAGCAGCGGCACCGCACACGACGCCCCACACCAAGGGGGGCCACGTCACAGGCTTCGTCAGCTGGAGCCTGATCTTCCACTTGTCCTGTTCCAAACACTCAGGAAAAAGCATCAGAACATCCCGCCAGCTCGTCCAATCACCAACACCACGAAGATCGCAATGTGGGGCTGTACCGATTCCTTGGATGCGCCCTTTATCCCGAGCAGCTGGTTGATGCTGGAACCAGCGGGCGCCTTATCAGGTGCGGCAGGCTTCACTGCAAGCACGAAGAGACACGAATAATGCGTCGAGCTACAGAAGCATGCAAACAGTCCAGATGCGAAACTGGGCTGTAAATTGTCATGCAGACCTTGGTCGGTGTCAGTCTCGGCGGCTCTGACAATGAGGATCCTCCTGGAGATGGGGGCTCTGAGGAGGGAGGAGGGCTTCGGGGAGAGGCGGAGATGGAGGTGGAAGGAGGGAGGAGCGGATATGGGGGAGCTGCAGACGAGGGACGGCATCAGAATGAACTGTGGTTAGGGAGAAATGGAAGGATGATTGGAATGAAGTACTGCTGATTGGGATGAGATAACAGAGTGCAGTTGGCAAGGTTATCTCCTTTAAACAAATGGGTTATTTGTAAAACGTTTCTTATATGTTTCATTTATTGTTTCGTGCTTCTAGTGTCTAGGCGCTAGACATGGGAAAAGAAATTCTATGAATGGACCGAACTCATATGTCATGTTCTTCGGCCCGTATGTCAAATAGACATACCCTAGACATGTGCCACTAAGCTCGACCTGGCTCGGTCCATCCTGCCAAAACAAATATATATTGATATTTTTAAATAAAATATATTCATCATAATATGTTTCAGAATTTTCTTTTACGTTTCTACAATAAATGTTAGTGTAGTCTTTTGATATATCAATAAAACTTATTAATTTATTTCACTCCTTGTCAGAGATTAAATGAATGAATGTACTTAAAGACCCTTAGTATAATTAGGGTTATGCACCATGGTCATCTCAATAATCATAAAGCTCTTGATTCAACGGTTGAATCGTAGAGGTTGGTGCTTGGATAATATTTGAATATTTAGATTGAGGACTCATCAAGAGATCGTTAAATGATTATTAATAAAGGATCTCCAGCCTAGGAAGGAGATGGCATTCCTTCTCTAAAAGTTGATATCTGATCGACTTCTTGATGCGGGTCTTTTGCATGGGAATAGAGATTCAGATGTGTCGAATAAGTTAGTTCGAAGAGTTTACTTAACAAGATCGAGATAACCAAGACATATGATGTATATTGTCACAATACGTGCATGCATCCTCTAATCGGAGACATATGTATTATTATATGTCTAAGTATGTACATTAGACAGATCATTAACTTGATGACCTAATGGTCTATACATCGACGAGCTAGTGTGCATACAAGGGCATATGAGTAATACAATCTCTTAAAGGGAGCATACATGTTCACTACTTAACTGGAAGACAAGAGCTCACTTATGAGATATTGGGATCAACTAAATTCCACGCATGGTCACCTTACTTTATAAGCATGACATAATTTACAGATATGGAATATATTTCTGGAAAGCATATAATCGATACCGACTCCCAATGATCAATTGAGATCTTAATGATAAAATCCTGAAGAAGATAGTTCAAATATGTTCTAAAATTCTGAGTTTATTCTAGGTCTTTAGTATGCAAGATGTATGGGTATTAGGAATATTTGAGGGTAATGTGATCGTAAACCATTGTATAACCATGACACTTCCATTCTGAGGGAGCGATGAAACAGGTTTAGATTTTAGTGACTGCTCTTAGAATATTAGTAATCTAATCTTAGTCTAAATGTTGAACATTGATCTATATGTGATTTGGATGCAATAAGAAGATTGGATTTAGGGTTTGATTTGATAAAATATCTTTGAGAAGTCGCCTAGATCTGGATATGAGATAAGATCTCAATATTCAAGTCATTGTACATGGAATATACAATCAACATGTCATTATCTTTAGTATTAATGGAGAAGGCACATTATTCTTGAAAACTTCAAGAATAATTTTATTATTGACAATATATACTTGGCCATTGGAAAATTGATGGTCAAATGATTAATAAAAGATCTCCAACCTAAGAAGGAGATGATAATACTTCTCTAAAGGTTGATATTTGATCGACTTCTTAATGCAGGTTCTTTGCATATGAATAGAGAATCAGAGGTGTTAAATAAGTTAGGTCAAAGAGTTGATTTAACGAGATCGAGATAACCAAGACATATGATGTATACTGTCACAATATATGTATGCATCCTCTAATCGAAGATATATGTATTATTATATCTCTAAGTATGTACATTAGACAGACCATTAACTTGATGACCTAACCAAGGTCTATACACCAAAGACCTGGTGTGCATACAAGGGCATATGGGTAATACGATCTCTTAAAGGGAGCATACATGTTCACTACTTAACTGAAAGACATGAACTCACTCATGAGATATTGGGATCAACTAAATTCCATGTACGGTTGCCTTACTTTATAAGCATGACAAAATTTACAGGTATGATATATACGTTTGGAAAGCATATGATTGATACTGACTCCCAATGATCAATTGAGAAACTTAAGATAAAATCCTGAAGAAGATAGTTCAAATATGATCTAAAATTTCGGATTTATTCTAGATCTTTAGTATGCAAGATGTATGGGTATTAGGAATACTTAGGGTGATGTGATCATAAACAATTGTATAACCATGACACTTCCATTTTAATGGAGTGATGAAATAGGTTTGGATTTTAGTGACTCCTCTTTGAAGATTAGTGATATGATCTTAGTCCAAATGTTGGACATTGATCTGAATGCGATTTGGATGCAATGAGAAGATTGGATTTACGGTTTGATTTAATAAAACATCTTTGAGAAGTTTCCTAGATGTGGATATGAGATAAGATATCAATATCCAAGTCATCATACATGGAGTGTACAATCAACATGTCATTATCTCCAAGTATCCGCGGAGAAGGAGCATTGTTCTTGAAAACTTCAAGAATAATTTTATTATTGACAATATATATTTTAGCATTGAAAAATTGATGGTTAAATGTGATTTAATTATCATGAATAATACGAATATGATTCATATTATTTGGACACATGAGAATAGTCATCTAAGATAATTAGATGAGATGTAATTACTAAATATATTATTATTGTGGATATCACTATCTACAATAATCATAAAATATTATAAATATAATTTATAATATCATAGAGATATTTAATTGTAAATAGTATTTACAAATTAAATGCTAATGTGAATTAGATTTACATGTATAATTAATTATAAATGTAATTTACATTTTATATTGAGTGGTTGATATGATTCATAATTGTCAATAGCATGATTGAAATTATCACAAAATAATTTGAAATTATTTGGTGAGAATTTAAGCAACAAAAGTTATTGTAAGCATGTGAAAATTGTGGTGAGATTTGAGAATCTCATCAATATGGAAAGAAGGAGGACCCATTCCTTATTAGGAATGGACGATCGCAAGGAGAAGGACTCCTCGGTAGCCATCTACCCTATGAGGAAGGGGATTTCCTCCTTTCCTTATTGTATAAAATTAAATTGATTTAATTGAATTTAAAGTTGTTGAATATCACTAAATATATTTATTTTCATTTAAATAAAATTTTGTTGTAAAATTTATGCAACCAAAATAACAGCCATAGATTTCAATTAGGAGTGCAACTCCACCATCCAAGGTGTTATAAAAGAAAGGTTAGACCTAGCTCTTTCTCTTACTACAATTAAGAAAGAAACAAATTTCTCTCTATCTATCTATCTCTTTTCTTCTCATAAACATCCAAGATGTGCTCTCCCTCATCCTAGTGGCCATCCACTTTGTTGTTGTTGAGAGAGTCGTTGTCGTCGTGCTACCGTTGAGTTACCTGGATTGACTACTCGTGGATCTCTACCTTCTTTGGTGCTCCGTGCTTGTGAAGAAGGGTATGAATTTCGTGAGATAAAATCAAGAGGTTTCACACTCTAATCGTCAATTCAGATTGTGGGAAGTACGGGTCTCATATGCGTGCCCTCAAGTGCATCCTTTATTGGATCAGACTTGCGAGATGAGGTATCTTCATTTAGAGACACACGATCGCAAACACGCTTCAGGAGGTAATGATATTACATGTTTGTGATCTTTATGAAACAATACGAGAAAGGTTCTCATGTCATGTGATTTCATCTTTATTAATTTTTTTATTTTTGATGCCTCTTGCAACTAGTACAACCAGTCCCACTTGATCGCATATGATGTACTCTTCACGCTTCTGTGATAAGTTAAGACCTAACCCTAGCCTTCATGTGTTTCATTTACTGGTTTATGTTTAGGTAACACATATAATAATTGCTTAAATGGTGAACATTTGTTGATGCTCACAAAATGTAGTTATTCTCAAAATAATATATAAAAATGAGAAAAAAATAGTTTAGAGTTGGCTCATGGACCGAGCTTCTTCCATGAAATATGTCTCATGAACCAACCTAACCCATACCCTAGAAAAAGGTTTTTTAGAACCTTGTCCTATTCGGCACAACCTGCAATCTGACCTAGTCCATAGTTTATCTAGGAACGAGGTAATGCATCTCCATTTCATCACTTCTATCTTTCATTTTTGACTTTAAATTCCTAGTTAAATGCTTGCAAATGATGTCAAATTGCACAAATAATAGTCATTATTTGTAGTGTAAATATTATATAATGTCATTGATTTAATTTCAAAATAAAAAAATAAAGTAAAGAAAAAGGAACAGAAATGAAATGCCAAATGTATCCTAAACCCCGAGACCCAGTCATTATGATGGCTTGGTCGACAAGGAATAAAATAAGGGGAGATAAGGCAAATAAATGCAAAAAAAACCCCATTTTAGATTCCTTTAATAAATACATTTTGAAATCCATTTATTTTTTGAGTTTCTACCTTAAATCAATAAACTTCGAATATGTAGCTGCAAAAATATAAAATTTATTTCATTTAAAAACAATGCAAGTGTTCTTGGGACACATATAATAAAAATCCGCAAAGAAAACTTTTCAGACATGTATCATTTCTGTACAAACTCAAAATTCACCAAACTCACATTTATTATTCATAAAATTAAACCCATCTATTTAGTTACAATGGTTTCATTTAAATAGAGTTAAGACGCAAAAGTTGTCTTTTAGATCCTCATTGTATAATATACCTGTGTAAAATAATCAATATATTTATTCTTTATATTTTCACTTTCTATTATTTTTATAAATTTGTGAATATTATTTAAAATACATTTACATAATAAAATTAAAATAAAACCATAAAAAATAAAATAAATAAATAATATACTTTAATATATATATATATAAATAATACCTATAATATACCTACACATATCATATACTTATTTATTTAAGTAAATAAATAACTTCATAAAAATATAATAAAAATATGAACATATGTATCTAAATAAGTTATAAATATAAAAATTATGCATATAAACGAATAAAACACAAAATAAAAATAAAATACAACATATATAGGTAAATATATCTATAATTATACATGCAATAATTAACACCTAATAAATTAACTTGAGAAGTAATAAAAAATTATAGTAAAATACTACATAAAATAATAAATATTTTTCGTATTTTAAAAAAATAATAAAAGCATTGACTATTTCTTTCAAATTATCTCTGCATTTTTTTAGTTTTGTCAAGTAGCATGTGAAGTGGACTAATGAGGAGGCATGGATTGTTGATCTTGGTCAACTGCCCCGCCTGCCTCCTTCAACTGGTCCATGTTGTGCACCTTCCAATTTTTTTTCCAATTTTGGGGGCTCGAATCAAGCTCTTACTCACCTCGATTCCTTTTGCAATCCTCTCCATCTCACATTGATCTTTCACATGGACCTATGATCCTCTCGAGCCAACCATCGGGTTGCGTGAAAACCTTAGGTCAAGGAGCACCTATACATAATCTTCGCCTCCCCCTAATTTTTGAAATCATCCTTCTTCAGCCCCTGAAACCTCAGATCCCTTGGCAAACGAGTGGAGCTCAGTGACATCGAGCTCCTCCTTGATTTTTAGTGCATAAAAGAAGGAGAAGCAATTCAACCCGTATTATACCTCTGACGGACCTCCTTGTGCTCTCGGCCATCCTACGGGAGGTAATCCTTCTTTTTTTATTTTTTATTTCGATTCCTAGCATTAACAATAGGGTAGTTTAGCTTTTTATTTCATTTAATTTTGTCACATATTCTGTAAAATACCAATTCATTGTTTGCTATACCACTATTTCCCATCGTTCCAGTCGACCTCGACTTGCTGACCACCTCACATCCTTCCCCCTTCACTTCTGAACACCCTACCTGCACCCATCAAATCACCTTGACCTTGCATGGGTTAAGAGATCCGTGCTCCACCTCCGCCTCTCGATGGAGCACCTTTGTCGTGTACCCCCCTCGTCCATTCCACATATTAAGTCCTTGTCTTTGAGCTAACCATCAGGTCCTGAGGGTCGAAAGCCTCGTTTGAGGAGTTTTTATCCCAAGAACAAGCTCCCTTTATTGCGTGATGATTGTGAACCACCTCTTTAATAATCGATAAGTGTAGTATAGGATGCGGGAAATGATTCATAAAAAATCACAATCTTTGTTTGTTGGGAAAAATTTTACTTGGCAAGTCTACAAAGGTCGTGAAAGATATGAGGAATCCTCAAGCGCATCATGGAAGTGTGACGGTTGCATCTCATGTGATCGGGGCGACTAGTCGCACTAGTCGCTTGGTGCAACGGAATTTAAACATTTTAAATCATATGATGAAACCGCATGATCACAAGAATATTTCTTGGATCATTTCATCTAATCACAAAGTATTAGAAATACCTCTCGAAGTGTGGTTGCAATCACTAGATCTCTAAAGCAAGAGATCCTCCTGACTCAAGTCCGATCTATGAAGATGGCACCTGCAGGCGAGATGATGAGACGCGTGCTTCCCGCAATCCTTGATGAAGATCCAAGCCTTAAATCTCTTGATTTCGTCCAACGAAATCCGACATATCCTTCTAGAGCAATAAGCTCCAAAGAAGATGGAGATCCATGAGCAATTGAAGCGACAACACGACAGCGTAAATGCGATTGCTATTCCCTCAAGATCTTAAGGTGGACGGCCACCTTTAGAGAGAGAGATAGGGTGAGAATGAGAGTTGAGAGAGAGAGAGAGAGTAGACGTGTACAATTATCATATATTTTTCCAAGGGCTAGGGTTTCCCTCTTTATATATTAGTTTGGGAGTCCATGAATCACAATCCATGGGATACATAAAATCAATGGTTAGATTGATATGTGTTTTTAGTCAATGGCCATGATCATTGTTGTTCAAAAACAACAACTTATTAATTTATATTAAATTTAATACATGTTGCATTATCATCAACATAATTTAATTCAATAAAATCAATTATCACAAGATAATAATAATAATAATAAAGGGATGATCATCCACTCCTAAAAAGGAGGGGCGTCACCCATGACCAATTCATGGGTAATGCCACCTTTTTATTGGTGGATTATCTCATTTTTTATTTCATCTCATCATCTCTTAATTATTTGCAACAACATTTATTGCAAATATATCCACTAAATTAATTCCAAATTAATTAGTGAATATTTCAATCATGCCATTGAAAATATGTGAATCATATTCACAACCCAAACAAAATTGTAAATTACATTCCCAATTAATTGCTTAATGTGTGAATCCAATTCACATTAATAATTAATAAATGCCATTTACAAAAGTTCCTCTCTCTCTCTAATATATTATAAGTCATATTTATAATACACACAGATACTATGGATAACATGGATAGCACTATCCACAATCTGCATTTCCTTGATAATTAAATCTCATTTAATTATCTTGGATAATCGCTCTCATAATATGAATCTTATTCATATTATTGTTGATAATTAAATCTCATTTAATTATCAACATCTTGTTGCTTGGATACATAATTCATCAAAGGAATTGTTCTTGAACTCCTTCAAGAATAATGTGCTTTCTTCGCAGATACTTGGAGTTAAGGATAGGGCGATTGTATTGTAGCACGTATAGTGACTTGGATATTGAGATTTCATCTCAATTCCAGATCTCACGGACCGCTCATAGAAGCTTGATTACATCAAGACCGTATATCTAATCTTCTCATTGCATCTGAATCTCATTCAGATCAATGTCAACACATGGACCAAGATCAGATTACTTATCTACTGAGAGGAGCCACTAAAATCCAAACCTTTTTCATCACTCCCTTGGAATGGAAGCGTCATGGTTATACAATCATTTATGATCACATCACCCTCAGATATTCCTAATACCTGTACATCCTGCATACTAGAAGACCTATGATCAACCTGAAGATATAGATCAATTTTACATTGTCATTTTCAGGGTTTGATCACCAATTTTCTCAATCTTGGTCATTGGGAATCGGTATCGATCATATGCTTTCCCAAAGCATATATCATACCTTCAAATTCTTGTCATGCTTCCAAAGCACGACGGCCATGCATGGAATTTAATCGGTCCCAATACCTCATGAGTGAGCTCATGTCTTCCAGTTCACAAGTGAACCTCTATGATCCCTTTGAGAGATCGTATTACTCATATGCCCTTACATGTACACCAGCTTGCCGGTGTATAGACCTTGGTTAGAACATCAACCTATTTGGTCTGCCAAATGTACACACTCAGACATATAGTAACACATCTGCCTCTGGACGGAGGATGTGTGCATAGTATTCAACATAGGAATTAGGTTATCTCTATCTCGTTTAGTCAACCCTTTGACCTAACTAATATGACACCTTCGAATCACTATTCCCATGTAGAGGATCTGCATCAAGAGGTCGGTCAGATATCATCCTTTATGACAAAGGATTGCCATCTCCTACTCAGGCTGGAGATCATCTCTTAATAATCATTTGACGGTGCTTGATGAGTCCTCTATCTAGCTCTTTAGATATTCACCCAAACGCCAGCCTCTATGATTCATTTAATGAATCAATAGCTACATGATCATCAAGATGGCCATGGTACATAACCCTAATTGTACAGAGGGACCTTATAGTGCATTCATTCATTTAATTTCATAAAGGGAGTGAAACCATCAATAACTTTTATTGATAAAACATATATATGTTACAATAACATTTATTGTAAGAATGGTTCGCCTCGGGCTCACATGGCTAATAATATCCCACTAGCCCTCATAACCATTCAGGAACAATCTGTAAACCCATACTCATTACATGCTAGTCGAAAACCTTCTGTGTCATAGGTTTGGTAAGAGGACCAACAACGTTGTCGGTAGAGGCCACCTCGGTGATGATGATATCACCACGCTTTTGAATCTCCTGAATGATGTGGTATTTCCTTTCCACATGCTTGCTCTTTTGATGCCATCTGGGTTCCTTTGCCTGGGCAATGGCTCCCGTGTTATCGAAGAGTAACGGGAAGGGAGTATCAGAGGAAACTACGCAAAGCTCCAAAATGAACTTGTGCAACCACACCGCCTCCTTTGCAGCATCTGATGTGGTAATGTATTCGGCTTCTGTTGTTGAATCCACCGTAGTCTCCTACTTCTTGCTTCTCCAGCTCACAGCACCACCGCTCAATAAGAATACAAGCCCTGATGTCGACTTTCGATCATCAATATCTGACTGGAAGTCTGAATCTGTATATCCCAATACTTGGAGATTACCATCTCCATAGACCAAGATATAATCTTGCGTCTGCCTTAGATATTTGAATATGTTCTTTACTGCATTATAATGTTGCTCTCCATAGCAGGATTAGTAACGACTTACCACTCCCACTGCATGGCAGATGTCAAGCCTAGTACACATCATGGCACACATTAAACTTTCTACATATGATGCATAGGGGCATCCAGCCATGGCCTTCTTTTCCTCAACACTTTGAGGAGCCATTCCTTTAGATGGATGGATACCGTGACTTAAGGGGAGGAATCCTTTCTTGGAACTATCCATACGGAATCTTTCAAGAATCTTCTTAATGTACTCATGTTGTGATAATCCCAATATCCTCTTTTCTCGATTTCTGAACAACTTCAGGCCTAAGATGTAAGAGGCTTCTCCAAGATCTTTCATCTTGAAGGAATGGGATAGCCAAATTTTCACACTGGTCATCATCCATGTATCATTCCCAATGATAAGGATGTAATCTACATAAAGCACGATGAACACAATGGCGCTCCCACTAAGCTTCTTGTACACACAAGGTTCATCAGGATTCTGCACGAAATCATAACTCTTTATGGTTTCGTCAAATCTGATGTTCTAGCTACGAGAAGCTTATTTGAGTACATAGATGGATTTCTTTAGCTTGCATACTTTTCCATCCTCAACTATGAAGCCCTGGGGCTGCTCCATATAGATGTCCCCCTCGAGGTATCCATGGAGGAAAGTTGTCTTGACGTCCATCTGCCAGATGTCGTAGTCAAGAGATGCATCTATAGCTAGCAGTGTCCTGATGGACTTAAGCATAGCCACGAGAGAGAACGTCTCATCGTAGTCGATGCCTTCTCTCTGTGTGTAGCCCTTGGCTACGAGCCGTGCTTTAAAAGTCTCTACTTTCCCATCAGGTCCCCTTTTTCTCTTGAAGATCCATTTACACCCAATGGGTTTTACCCATTTAGGGGGATCCTCTAGGGTCCATACACCATTCTTATGCATGGAGTCAATTTCTGACTTCATTGCTAGCATCCATCTACCCATGTCATGATCCGTGAGTGCTTCATCAAATGAGGCAGGATCATTGTCAGTCTCACCCGACACATGGAATCCATACCTTTCATTTGGTGCAACCACCCTTGAACTCCTTCGAAGAGGTATGGGTGTTTCATCTTTATTTATTTCTTTAGTTTTTGGTTCAGGAATCTCAGAATCCTCAGGGGGTTCAATGAGTTCATGTACTTCATTTCTATCTTGACCTTTAAGGGAATCATCCTCCAGAAAATTTCACATCTCTAGAGACAAAAACCTTTTGGGGTCTCAGGGTCATAAAGTTGATATACAATACCATATTTAACATACCCAATGAATAACACTCGTGAGAGCGAGATTCCAGCTTACTTGCGTCCACATTTTTCTCATGGACCAAGCAACCCCAAACCCTTAAGTGTTAACACTAGGTTTGTTTCCATACCAGAGCTTGTGAGGAGTCTTGGGTACATATTTGCTAGGAATCTTATTCAGGATATATATTTCAATCTCTACTGCATATCCCCAGAAACTAAGAGTAGATGTACTTTTCTCATCACTGAATGGACCATGTCCATGATGGTCATGTTGTGTCTTTCAGCAATACCATTAAGTTGGGGGGTTCCAGGGGAGTGAGATTGGAGACAATTCCATTCTCTTTAAGGTATTCCTTAAATTCATTTGAGAGGTACTCGCCACCTCGGTCAGATCGAATCCGTTTAATCTTCCTATCGGTTTGGCTCTCAACCAAAACCTTGAACTCTTTGAACTTTTCAAAGGTTTCAAAATTATGACGTAGTAGGAAGATACACCCGTATCGTGAATGATCATCATAAATGTCAAATAATATCGATATCCATTTTGAGTCGCGGTACTGAAGGGACCACATACATCGGTATGTATTAGGTCAAGAATACCTTCGCATCTCATAACCTTGTTACGGAAAGATGTTCTAATCATTTTACCTCAAATGTAATGTTCACAGGTAGGCAAAGATTGAACCTGTAGAAAATCTAAAGGTTCATCCTTTATCAATCTATTGTTCCTATCAACAGATAAATGACCAAGCCTTTGATGCCAAATCATATTCGACTGATTTCCATCCTCCCTGGATCTTTTAGGGTTTTTATTATTAGTGTAGTGACATTCATGACACATCCATCAATGCACAATTCATAGAGTCCATCAGAAGTCAAAATACCATCCGCAATATATTTATCATAACGTTTATGATTAACTTATTACAGAAAAGGAATGAATATCCACTTCTAACAAGCTTAGATACATATATCAAATTCCTTCTGACTTCAGGTACATAAAGACACTCTTTAAGTACTAAGACTCGACCACTAGATAACGATAGTAGGCATGTCCTGATGGAGACTGCTGCAACATTTGCATCAGATCCCGTATGGATAACTATCCCCTTGCTCCAAATTCCTATTTCTTGAAACAAATGCAACGAATTGCATACATGAACAGAAGCACCAGAATCTACAACCCAACTTCCTTATCGTCCAACAAGAAAACTAGTTTCAATGATGAAAGTAGATTTCATACCTGCTGGGGCTTTACCTTTGTCAATCGACTTCAGGTATTCTGGGCAATTACGCCCCCAGTGCCCTGGCCTTTTGTAGTAGTGACAGACATCGATCTTCTTTGATGTCATTAGTGTGGAAGCACTAGAAGATGAACCAACTCCTTGATTCTTCTTCTTTCTCTTATGGGCCGGACCCTTCCGAGAACCTTGCTTCCGACCGTGCTTTCCTTTTACTTGTGCAACCATTGCACTAGTAGAGTGGCCATCCTTATGTGATTACATCTTCTGCAGACTTTAATGCAGCTAACATCCCAACGTTAGTAAAATCACCTTTTGCTTATGTGATATGACATGACAAAGTTGTTGAAAGACTTAGGGAACGACAGGAGATGAAATCAGCCTGAATTTCAGAATCCATGTAGTCTCATAGGGTTTCCAATTTAGAGAGGTACCCAAACACTTTGAGTACGTGTTATCTGATAGAGGCCCCTTCCTCATCTTGCAGCGAATAAGATCTTTCATCACATTATAACATTGTGTACGTTTATGTCACCGAACATTTCTCTCAGATTCAACTGATTTCTTGGCAATGGTTCATTTCCACATGCTGCTTCTGAAGCACATTGGACAATGAGTCAGGAATATATCATCTTGCCAAGTTATGATCTTCATCATATTTCTCATTAAAAGATTTATCTTCCGGAGCCTGAGGGTCTGCTATCTTGTCCTTGGATAGCTCATACGAGATGCGCTCCGCAGAGAGGACAAGATCCAAATTTCGGATCCAATCCAAATAATTTGGTTCGACCAACTGATTGACTTGCAGGAGCCTGCTCAGTGGGTTCATGGACTTCATTTTCTAAAATTAAGAATGCACTATATTTAAACATATAAATAATTATATATTCATTTTTAAAACATTTGATTAAGGTATTTTAAATCAAATTAGTCTTGCTCTGTCAACTTTGAAAGATTATTCCCTTATTGTCTTTCAAAGTAAGAGATATACTTACTGCTATATCTCAAGTAAGAACTGGGATCTCCTCTTTATCTTTGTCACATCCCAATAATATGAGAACTTGTGACTCGAATAAAGAGAAGCGGGAACACATTCCGCCTTGTAAGTCCAACTTGCATTTCCTAATTCGATCTTTAACACCCGAGCCCCACCACCCCTAATGTGATGTTGACTCGTTGTTAAATGAACCAACCATCAACAGGATTAGAACTCACTATGCGCAATCCAATATCGCCCCAATAATATGAAGACTCGATATTGAGGTCACTACGCATACGACCTTACTCTTTCGAGAAGCAAAGAGCACGATCTAGATGCGCTTGTATACAAGAGCTGTCACTTCGGACAGGCGTCTCCCACATACAATCCATGGCGACGGAATCCTTCGCCTTGATGGGAGACCATGGATGTCACTTATGTGATCCTCCACCTCTTATTCAAATTCAATAATTAATTATCATGAATCACATTCATATAATTAATTCTTCCAAGGGAAATACACATCTATTCATAATAGAGTGTATCAATTGGATATAATCAATTTAATCATATTAAATTAATTATATATCCAATCGTAATCAACAAACTTAATTATTACTTGAATAGAAGGTATAATCTCAAAGTACGTATTATTCAAATTTTAATAATGAGAAAAATACACCTTGATTTCTCCAGCATTATTGAGTCCCTACCCGCTGTCATGGCCACTATCGACAGAGTGGGATAGACCGCAACCGGTGCGACCTGCTACCCCAATGCTCTCCTACTAGACACCATATCCACCTCAGGAAAGGATAATGCCATATAGATCATTGTGTACTTTGAGATGCTCATCGTTTTTTCAACCGAAATTATACCATATAATATTCATCAAATTCATTTTGATAATATTATAAGGAGATTTGCTAAACAAATCCCCAATCCTATTAAAGCAAGAGGGTTTTGCATGTAAAAGTTGTCCTACAACTATTGTAGGATAAACTAGAGGTTTGCATGAAAAACAATGTCTGTTGATGATTTCATATCAACCAATTATGATCAAGATCAACTATCTTATCATTTTGATGAGTGAAATGTCATTCAATGAAATAATTATCATCTTTAAATATTTCACAAATATTTATCAATAATCAGAAAATTAACAATTAATTTTCATCAATTTATTTGAATGACTATCACAAGGTTCATGATCAAGTTTGTCAATTTCCAGCAGTGACCCCTACTCACTAAAATCAACATATCTTGATCAATTTAAATCCAAATTACATAAAATCATTTTCCTAAGATGTTAATTTGATTTATGACAGAAACTAAGTGATATTTTATGCATTTCTAGGCGTATCTGAACAGTAATTAACTCATTAATCATGTTAAGATTCGCAATTCCCGCAACAGTGAATACATGTTTATTCAAAAGGCCATATCTTGAGCAAACATAATCCAAATTATGTAAAATCAGATCCTATGATTTCCTTATTTAATGGGAAAAAATCCAATTAAATACGTATTTAAATAATTTAAACAGTTCCGAAAAAATCCAATTAAACAGAGGTGCGAAAATTGAAATACGATAAAACTTTTGCAACCCTTACAAACCCAAGTCGTCCTAGGTTTACGGATCGTATCCAAAACCTTTCCGACATAAGGCTATAATACCACTTGATGGATACGAGGAATCCTCAAGCGCGTCACAGAAGCGTGACGATCACATCTCAAGGGATTGGGGTGACTAGTTGCACTAGTCGCTTGGTGCTGCGGAATTTAAAATTTTTAAATCATCGGATGAAATCACATGATCACAAGAACGTTTATTGGATCGTTTCATCTAATCACAAAGTATTAGAAATATATCTCGATGTGTGGTTGCGATCACTAGATCTCTAAAGCAAGAGATCATCCTGACTCAAGTCCGATGTACGAAGATGGCACTTGCGGGCGCGATGATGAGACGCATGCTTCCCACAATCCTTGATGAAGATCCAAGCCTTGAATCTCCTGATTTCGTCCAATGAAATCCTACGTATCCTTCTATATCAAGAAGCTCCAAAGAAGACGGAGATCCACGAGCAATCGAAGTGACAGCACGACGGCGTAAATGTGATTGCTATTCCCTCAGGATCTTAAGGTGGACGGCAACCTTTAGAGAGAGAGACATGGTGAGAATGAAAGTTGAGAGAGAGAGAGAAAGCACACATGTACAATTATCATATATTTTTCCAAGGGCTAGGGTTTCCCTCTTTATATATTAGTTTGAAAGTCCATGAATCACAATCCATGGGATATACAAAATCAATTGTTAGATTGATATATGTTTTTAATCAGTGACGATGATCATTGTTGTTCAAAAACAACAACTTATTAATTTATATTAAATCAAATACATGTTGCATTATCATCAACATAATTTAATTCAATAAAATCAATTATCACAAGATGAGAATAATAATAATAAAGGGATGATAATCCACTCCTAAAAAGGAGGGGCGTCACGCATGACCAATTCATGGGTGACGCCACCCTTTTATTGGTGGATTATCTCCTTTTTTTATTTCATCTCATTATATCTTAATTATTTGCAACAAAATTTATAGCAAATATATCCACTAAATTAATTCCAAATTAATTAATGAATATTTCAATCATGCCATTGAAAATATGTAACCATATTCACAACCCAAACAAAATTGTAAATTACATTTCCAATTAATTTGTTAATGTGAATCCAATTCACATTAACAATTAATAAATGCCATTTACAAAAGTGCTATCTCTCTAATATATTATAAATTATATTTATAATACACACATATACTATGGATAGCATAGATAACACTATCCACAATATGCATTTCCTTGACAATTAAATCTCATTTAATTATCTTGGATAATCACTCTCACAATATGAATATTATTTATATTATTCTTGAAAATTAAATCTCATTTAATTATCAACATCTTGTTGCTTGAATACATAATTCATCAAAGGAATTGTTCTTGAACTCCTTCAAGAATAACGTGCTTTCTCCGCAGATACTTGGAGATAAGGACACGACGATTGTATTGTTCCATGTATAGTGACTTGGATGTTGATATTTTATCTCATATCCAGATCTCACGGACCTCTCATAAATGCTTGATTACATCAAGACAACATATCTAATCTTCTCATTGTATTTACATCTCATTCAGATCAATGTCCAACACTTGACCACGATCATATTACTTCTCTTCTGAGAGGAGCCACTAAAATCCAAACCTGTTTCATCACTCTCTCAGAATGGAAGAGTCATGGTTATACAATTTTTTATGATCACATCACCCTCAAGTATTCCCAATACCTATACATCCTACATACTGGAAGACCTATGATCAACCTGAAGATATATATCAATTTTACATTGTCATCTTCAGGGTTTGATCACCAAGTTTCTCAATCTTGGTCATTGGGAATCGGTATCGATCATATGCTTTCCCAAAGCATATATCATACCTTCAAATTCTTATCATGCTTCCAAAGCACGACAACCATGCATGGAATTTGATCGGTCCCAATACCTCATGAGTGAGCTCATGTCTTGCGGTTCACAAGTGAACCTGTATGATCCCTTTGAGAGATCACATTTTCCCTTACATGCACACCAGCTCTCCCGTGTATAGACCTTGGTTAGGTCATCAACCTATTGGTCTGCCAAATGTACACACTCAGACATATAGTAACACATCTGTCTCTGGTCAGAGGATGTGTGCCTATGCTGTGACAGTATTGAACATAGGACTTAGGTTATCTCGATATTGTTAAGTCAACCCTTTGACCTAACTAATCTGAAACCTCTGAATCACTATTCCCATGCAGAGGACTTGCATCAAGAGGTCGATCAGATATCAACCTTTATGAGAAAGGATTGCCATCTCCTACTCAGGCTGGAGATCATCTCTTAATAATCATTTGACGGTGCTTGACGAGCCCTCTATCTAACTCTTTAGATATTCATCCAAACACCAGCCTCTATGATTCATTCAATGAATCAACAACTATATGATCATCAATATGGACATGGTACATATCCCTAATTGTATAGAGGGACCTTATAGTGCATTCATTCATTTAATTTCAGAAAGGGAGTGAAACAATCAATAACTTTCATTGATAATATATATATATATTACAATAACATTTATTGTAAGAATGGTTCGCCTCGGGCTCACATGGCTAACAGGTCGAACATAGGGAAAGGTGAATTTTATTTATGTGGTTTCAAATTGATTTTGATAAGTAATTAATCACTAAGCTAATTTCTTAGTTAGAAAATAAAATGTAATGAAATGACATGTAATAATAAGAAAATAAATAGAGAGAGTAATTAAGCTCAGTATCTGTGATAATGATTTCTAAGCTCAATAATATTAATCAGTATCCTCAAAAGAAAATCACATATAAAAAAGGTACTTGATTTGAATCCAAGCTGAAGACAAGAATGCAAATAGATATTAAGAACAATCTTTTTATTTTAAGGAGATAAAAAATAATCCTCAAATAAAGACGGTGATCTCAAACTTCACTCTCTTTTAATCCTCCAGTAATTGTAATTTAATCGCCTAAAATATATAGAATTAAATTTATTTCTCCTATATTGATTCCCCTACAAATATTAAATTCTTCAAATAACAATTCCCAATTAACACAAGAAGATTAATCTCACAAAATATTCTCAATCGAGTCCCTACAAAAAGATCATCAATTTTCTCAATAAAAGAGCACAAATATGTCAAAGATTAGCCTGCATAAAACACTAGAGATCCTCAAATAATAATCATCCTAAAATAGACTCAGATCTGTCCACAAGCTATGCAAAATGATAGAGTATGAAATAAGTGTCAAAATGATATATTGTGCATAAAAATTAGAGTTCGCATGGAGAAGTTATGCTAAAATGAACTATCAGAGATTAAAATGTAAATAAAAATAAAGTTCAACTCTCAAAATAGTCCCTATTTGGACTTATCTTCAATTAGTAAAAACACGTAGGGGCCTTTCTGTAAAATACCCTAGTGGGGGTATTTCTATAAATATCTAGTGGCACGAGGATGTAGGGGCAATTTTCTTAGTGACACACTTGTTGGTTACGTGCGGTTGGAGGCTCGGATGGATGGGGTAGAGGTTCATGCTGAGCCTCCACGTGGCACGCAAGAGAACGGTTTGGCCACTCTAAGGAAGAGGCTCGGCTCACCCAAGCCTCGAGGCGTGGATGGAGGCTCGAGGAGGCTGGCATGGCGGAGTCTTAACCTTTGTATCAAGGGTTGGCCCTTGATCCAATGGTTGTTGGTGGTCGATGGTCAAGGTGAGGGAAGAGGCGACCCACTAGCGAGCGAAGGAGTAGAGGCACGAAGAGGATTGCTGTGACGAGGGTTGTGCGCAAGTGGCTCATGCAACGGAGCTCGGCCGACACACAATCGAGCAGCGGTGGAAGTTGGTGGAGTACATAGGTGAACGATGGATTAGAGCCTCTGCAGTGGCTGCTCCAAGGGAGGAGTGGTGGCGACCGGCTAGCGGGCGAAGGAGCGGATGAACTGCATAGGTTAGCCTAAAAAAAGAGAAGGGGGAATGGGGATCCTCTGCAGGTGGAGGAAGGGAGATAATTCTCCAGCCTTTGTAAGGAAAGATGTTGAAAGGTCTTGGAGATAGAAGGGGAAGCAAGGAGGGTGGGAGGCGAGGATGTAGATTGAGGGTTTCACCTGGAAGAAGGGGCGGAGGATTCTTCTTCCGGTTGTTGCCTTAGAGCAACTGGCAAGGAGATGTGAAGCTCAAACAAGCTTCATGATAAGATTTTGATGGTTAAAGTGGAATCTCTATAGGATCTCGCCAGGAACGGAGGCCGAGCGGTTGTCGACATGGATCCTTGTAGAGGTAACCTATAAAGCATGGTTGTTGTGCCTCCTCTCCTTAGTGGCGGATGATGGGCAAGGAGGGCATCGATGAGGCTTTAAAGGGTAGGTGGATGGGAGCGAAGGATGCGCGTTACACGAGCATGGCCATAACAGTCGGAAGTGGATGGAAGCGAAGAGGTACGACCATTACAGAGGAGCAGGGGCACTGCATGGGGGGGGGGAAGCATGAGTGCGCGCAACACGTACTCGCTATGGGAGAGGCAGATCGTGCCACGCATGTGCTGCAAGAGAAAGGGGAGTAAGGGGTCCTTTGCTACGCACATGACCCATTTAAGGAAATCTTGTGGCACGACTGATCCAACGGGGAGTTGAAGCTTCTTTCACCGGTGACCCTAGGGCTCATTTCATCTTTCTTTCCATTTCTTTGTGGTGCGGAAAATTGAGTACCCATTCTTGAAATGTCTCATAATAATTTGCATTAGAATATTCCATTCTTGTCGGGGAAGAGGGTAGAGAGCGTAGATGGAAAAGAAGATCAACCCATGTATAAGATGATACGTCAAAAAGTGCTAGAATATAGCTGCGAAGGTCGATCTATCGATTATGAGTTTGCTGGAGAATGGTCATAGACCGACATCATTCTTCCCCAGCCTCCTGCCCATATGACGAATCGACCCGTGATCCTAACCACTCACTTCCCAACCAAATATAAGCCTCCTGCCAGCTTATACGAACCTCGCCTATGTTAGCAGCCGGCTACCTTTTTCTTGGTAAGCAGAAGCGTGGGTCAAAAACTATCTTTAGAGAAAGAGAAAGAGATAAAGAGAGTAGAGAGGGAAAAGAGTGAGGAAAGAGAAGAGAAGAAAAAAATAATCACATAAATTAATTAAGTTAAAAGCAATAATAAATAATAAAAGGGTTAATTAAATAAAAAATTAAATAATAAATGAATGAAGGCTCAAAAAGATATACTAAATGAAGTCAAATCAAAAAGTTGTCAACATGAAAGTTGCTCGTCTCGATGAAATCTATAACTTTTGTCAAGGATCCAAAATCAAAAGAGGCCAATGTACAAAAAAGTATTTTAGTCGATACTATATAGATAATAAAATATCGGATTTTTGCATTTTGTATTTTTTTATATTTTTAATATGATTTTAATTAATGTATTAGTTTATATACAATATATACATACTTAATCTAATTTTTATGGATTTTTATAGATTAGAAAAAGGGAAAATAAAAACAACAAAGATAAAATATATACAAATAATATAATACCAGGTGTTCTCTTGATTTTGCTCTTTTATGGATTTTAGTTCTTTATTCCAAGTTAGTCAATTAATCAAAGAGTAGATTAGAGAATGAATCATATTAAATTAGGTGATTTTTGTATTTAAAATAATTAGCTTAATTTAGATCAAAAACCATAGTTATTTATTTACGGAATTCGTCCCTAATTTTAGCACTATTAATTATTGTTAATTAATTAATTTTAAAGGATTTAGTTAGTGATTTATTGAGGGGATTTCACTAAGACATTCATATAGAGTAGACGAATCATGGATTCATCACACCCCTATACTTAGCTCATTGCGTGTTCCCAAGCAAATTTTAGTGAGTTAGAAGGTTAAATTTTTGACTGTACATGTGCGTATTTCAAGACTTGTCTCGTTAAGAATCCCATGTTTTAATGGTCCTAAAAATTCAAGCTCCACCCGGCTTTAGTCGAAAAGGAATCCAACTTCTCTGATTATCAGACTCTCTGTTTTTACATATAGCATAAGGGATATGACATTTTATGTGTATTGTAATCATGAGAATAGAGTTAAAACGTCACTCAAGGTCCAAGTCTGAGAGAATCTACTCAATACCTAATCCTCAGCACAAGGGAATAAATCAATTTTTGCATTCAGTCTACCGTATCAGTAGTTTGTGAGACTTGAAAGTGTATACGATAGGCTAGATGATAGAGGTCTTAGGATTGTGTATTTTCTTCTCTTCCTCACATTGGAACATGGATCCTCTCTTATTACTCAACACAAGAATATTTTTGGTTGTTGACCAGCGTGTCCATCAAAATTTGTTAGTCATATGTACTTGTTTTCCTAGGAGCACATTGGGGTGTGTCTTTTTTAAGCATGTAATATACTTACAGCCAGACTTGTATCGCTTATGATGCAGAGATCTTTTTGAGGTATTAGCCCGACTCATTGATCCTAATTAGCTTTGGTCCAATCGGACACTTTGAAAATGGTTGGGAATGCTCGCCTTTGATAGAATCCATTTGTAATTTGACTTTGTGTTTAAGAGCTCTTTTCTTTCAATATTTCTTTCTTTTCTTTTATTTTTGGCTAGCTCCACTGCTTTTACCAAGAGTTGGTGCATATTGATCAACAATTATTTAGTTTTATCACACCCTAGCACATAGGTCAATATCAAATGATATCATGTGAACATTTTTGCATACTGGATCGGGTTTGCTGACAATCAGGTTTCATGAAGACTTCATTGATTTTATCCCATCCTCGAGCATCATTAGATCAAGTCTAGACTCAAATCTTCAATCCTAGTCCCTCAAGTGAAATCTCAACTCATCTCATCATTTATGCAGTTGTACAAGTGATGTGCTGATCATATTCTTAATAGTAGAGATTAAGCGTGCAATATAGCACTCATATCTTTCTAACTAGGGAAGTGTGGATTATTAAGTCTCAAACCCTAATGACATTCAAAAACCGAGTTTCTTTATTCCTCAAGTCCTAAGTGATAGTGAAAATGTCAAGGATAAAACCTTAAGTTAATTTTTTTAGTTTTTTTATTTTTTAAATAATATGTACTATTTACACAAAGAATTTAGTATACATAGTATATACAACTTGTACCCATGCCCGATTTTTGATGAAAATAATTAAAGCACGAGCTATGGATAAATTACATAGAATATATACACAACACAACCCCCTATACTTAGCTTGTGCTATGTCCTCATGGCACAAATTGAAATGTAGACATAGCTCGTACCAACCATAGTTGAGTGAAAAGAAGTAGAAATCGACTCGTCCCCCTATACTCAAGCTTTTGAGGTCCTGAGCATAACAGAAGAGCAAGAAATGAGATGGTCAAGGGTGAGAAGAAAAGAATAGACGTGAGGTATATGCAATGATATTAGTCCCACTATACTTAGGCTCAGGTCAACCTAAGTATGATCGAGCAATAACAGGTGGAGAACTGATTAGATTATGAGTGGATATACAAGAGGTCGATTGAATTCTCTAGCTACACTGAAGAGGGTAGCTTCATTTATCAAGGTTTCATATGGGCCAAGGGGGTCTTTCATCTAATTCTGTGCCCCGAGTGTAGGAGATCTGCTCCACATTTACAAACTGCTCATGTGAATTGACGAAGTGCTTAAGCAATTGTCCATTGACTAGGGAAGTTTGTGTATTGTCTGCTGTCTCAAAATTTGTGACACTTCCATTATTGTGTACTTCCCTAACATGGAAGGTCCTGTCTATTTCGATTTCAGCTTACCATGAAAAATCTTAAACCTTGCATTAAACAACCATACTGCTCCGGGACGAAGTTCGTTATTCTAGTGTGTTTCTTATGCCATTTCTTTATTTTGTCCTTATAGATTGCGTTGTTCTCATATGCATGTTTTTTATTTCTGAAATCTCATTTAAACCCATATATCTATTCTTCTTTCCTTAGTGACCGTTCCAGTTAATCTTTTTGATTGCCTATTCTGATTTATGCACTAGTTCCGCAGGGGAATGATATGGTTTTCCAAATACCATTATAAATAGGGAGGTGCCCAATATAGTCTTGTAAGTCATCATGTAAGCTCATAGAACTTGATCCAAGAGTTGAGACCGATTCTTCCTGTCAATGCAGACTAACTTCTGTAAAATTCCTTTGACCTCCCTGTTTGAAACCTCTGCCATGCATTGGATTGTGGGTGGTAAGGGCTAGCGACACGATGCTCAATGTCATAGTCCTTGGTCAACTTATTCACATCCCAGTTGACAAAGTGGCTACCCCCATCAGATATCAGAACCTTGGGGATCTCGAACCTCGAAATAATATGATCTTTCAGAAATCTATAGATGGTTATGTTATTATGGCTCGAGTAGGGATAGACTCCACCCACATTAATATATAGTCTACCGCAAGAAGAATATATTCAAGTCCATGGTTGTTAGGGAATGAGCCCGTAAATTCAATGTCTCATCCATCGAATACATCGGAAATGATCACTGGTTTCATAGGCATGTCATCTTTGGGACCAATGGTCCCTCCCATTCTATGAAAGACCAGGCACGACCTGACAACATTGTAGTCATCCTTAGACAAGATCAACTAGTAAAATCCACATTGCAATATCTTCTCAATGGTCCTCTTCTCGGAATGGTGTCCTCCTGCCTCCAAGGTGTGGTATAGATTTATAACACTTTGGTATTCCTCCTGAAGAGTACATCTCCTCCTTATATAATCCGGTCCTTCAAAGAAAAGGAACGGATCCTCCCGTTGGTAGTGTCTGGATTCTGACTTTAGCCGATCAATTCTACTCTCGAGTCAACCCTGGGGAACTTTCTTAGAGACAAGATAGTTAACCATGTCAACATACCATGGGAGGGAGTCAATAAAAGAAGTTGACTCGTCTAGGAAGGATTCATGGATTGACTCTGAATAAGGGATTTTATCTTATTCGATCCGAGATAGATGGTCAGCCATCGCATTTTTTACTCCAGGTTTTTCCTTAATCTCCAAATCAAATTTATAAAGTAGGAGTATCCATCTGAGAAGATGTGCCTTTGTGTGTTTCTTTGTCATTAAGTATCGTGGTTGAGTAGTTTGCGTACACTATCAACTTACATTCTACAAGCAGAGATCTAAATTTCTCTAAGGCAAAGACAACTGCAAGCATTTCCTTTTCTTTCACTGTATTATTTTTCTGAGCTGGATCCAAAATTTTGCTGGCATAGTGAATAGCATATGGGATTCCATCTTTCCTTTATTCTAGCACAACCCCCACTGCAAAGTCCGAAGCGTCGGTCATGATCTCGAAGGGAAGAGACCAGTCATGGGTTTATAGGACGGGAGTCTCAATGATCTTTTTCTTGAGTAGCTCAAAGGCCTCAAGACACTTATGATTAACAATAAACTCAGTGTCTTTTCCTAGGAGCTCAATTAGCGGTCGGGCAATTTTTGAAAAATCCTTAATAAAATCTCCAATAAAATCTGACATGCCCTAGAAAAGACCGCATTTGCTTAACGTTGGTTAATGACTCGAGTTTCTTTATCACGTCCACATTGGTAGGGTCAACCTCCATTCCCTTCTTGGAGATGATGTGCCTAACACGATGCCATCCTTTACAATGAAATGACTTTTCTCCTAGGAGAACACCAGATTCACTTCCTACATCTCTTGAGGACTCATTCTGGGTGCACAAGATAATCATCAAATGAATCACCGTGGATAAAGAAGTCATCCGTAAAAACTTCTAGGAAATCTCCATCCATTTCGGTAAAAACCACAATCATGCACCGCTGAAATGTGTCGAGGGAGTTATATAGCCCGAAAGGCATGCGCTTGAAAGCGTAAGTACCGAAGGGACAAGTGAATGTTGTCTTTTCCTAGTCCTTAGGGGTGATGGCTATTTTATTGTAACTTGAGTACCCATCTAAAAAGCGAAAGTACTCTCTTCTTACCAATCTCTACACAATTTGGTCAATAAATGGCAGTGGGAAGTTATCCTTCTTCGTCACGACATTCAAGTGCCTGTAATCCACATGGATGCACCACAATGTGGGTACTTGATGAATCCATGACTCATTAACATTATATGTGCATTTTATCTTAAAACTGTAAACAAATACATGTAAATATCCATTAAATTCCACTTTTTAACAAAACCATAGTCATGAATAAAAAATGCATTTTTATGCATTAAAATCATGTAAATAAATAAAAGAATAAAAATAAAGAAAATAAAAATAAAGGTAGATTGTAGATATGTATATATGTACAACATGACTTGTAAAAATAAATATAGATGAAAGATATATTTATAACCTAAACCCCGAGACCAAGACAACATGGATTAGTCAACAAATAAATAAGTAGGGGGAGATAATGAAGAAAGTAAATAAAAATAATTAATTCCACACTTTATACATTCTTCATTAATTATTCAATAAATACCAAAACTTTAAAGAATTTTAATTAATTGATTTGAACTTATTTTTTCACCAAACTCTTTTCCTAATTATTTCCAAAAATATATAGAAAAATATAAAAATAAGTTGAAAATATTATCTCGTATATATACCAAGAAATCTAACTTGTAAATTATCAAAATACCAACTTCCGAACATCATAACTTTCTCATACGAACTCTAGTTCAACTCTACTCACCTTTAAAGTTCATAAAATAATATTCTCTAATTAATAAATTTCATTAAAATTGGAGTCCATTTGCAAAAATTCAGTTTTGGGATATAACCACAACTGGATTTCTGGGCTATCTATTTTATTTAAGATACGTTATTTATTTTTTTAATTTATACTTATTTATTAAGATAATATTTATATTTCGTAAAATATTTATCACTTATACTATTAGATAATTTAATTATCTATGCTTTTCATTTTTATTCCTAATTAAAATAATGCTATTTACTTATTTACTTGAACCTGGCCAACCAGGTGCTGGCACGTGTCAACACCTAGGACATTCTTCTTAAAGATGCTCAGTCGACATTCTGTTCCAACCATCGATCTTCAACTTTTTTTCCATGCTAACTTCTAACCTCCTCCTCCGATCTGATCCGTTCGTCTTCTTCCTCTAAGCAACCCCTCTCACGCGCACCATTGATTCTCTAACAAACCCTCTTCATTCGCCTATAAAATCCTCTTCAAATTGCCATTTTTGAACTTACCTGAGCTCAAACCTTCAGAATATACTTATTCATCATCCAACCTTCACCGTCGTCCTCTGCCTGATCTGGAGGTGGCAGCTCCATCCAAGGGTGCCTGAGTGTAAGAGGATTGAATGGAGGAGGATTCCAAGGCGATCCTCCATCTTGCATCGCGACACACCGCCGCCTGGAGCTCCGAGAAGACCGCCCGTCGAGCTACTACTAGAAGGGCATACACCTTCGGTTTCACAGGTCAATCAACCATCTTTTACTATTTCTTTCTCAATATTCGTGCCTTTTTTAGCGTCATTAATTGCATGATTAGTATCTATAATCAACATCCTTAGATGGATACTAATTTCAACTCATAAACTCGATTAAATTTACTCCAAATCTCAATCCGTATCTTGCATTTCCACTACTTATACAATATTCTGGAAAAGAATTTTAGATATGCAAAATCTTTGAATTTGTTGGCCGATTTGCGTGCAAATCAAGAAAGAAAAGTTTGTCTGCAGGTCAACTTATACTCTTGAGCACAATCTCCACCATCTGGAGTGCCAAAGATCAAAGGAACTTCTCAATTATCAAGATTCTGCAACCACCTCCAGGTCTGCCTAAACGATCATCTTCACTGGTGAATCACCGATGTATCAGCCAACCTTGAAGCCAGCCCTTTGCAGGCGAGCTCGAGGGTGAAGGAGTTACCCCTCTGGCCCTGCCGTAGACTCAAGAACCCCCTCTGTTCGTCAGAGATAAATTGCAAAAAGGAGCTTCATCGTTTGCTGCGTAGAGGAGTTCCAGAATCGCAAGAACACGGGAGAGCATAGGCTTATGCCATGTGTCTGCAACCGACAATCCAGATTGCACCTTCACTTCTAATCGTAGCCGTCTAAGATGAAGGGGTAGAAAAATTGCATATTAAACCCACCAAGCTTCTAGATACCTCAACCCGCTCCAGAAGCGTTCCAGAATTACATTTAGGTCCCCATACAGGGACCTAAATGTAATAAAACTTATTTTCTTTGTAGTTTAGTCCCTGCTAGGGACCTTATTGTAAAAGGGCAAATAACGTTTTTTTACGGTTATGCTCCTGGCTTGTAGAGGAGTTTTGGACCCTTATTTTGTTATATTTTTCTTTGAACTTTTTAAGGCAGTTTCGCAACTACCCATCTACATTATTAGGTATTTTTCATGGTTTTTCATCGCTTCATTTCGTCGATTTGATTTTCATAAGGTCAAGTTAGTTTTGAGCCCTTTCTTGAACATTATTGTAAAACCAAGAATATATTGAAAGCTTTTTGAGATTTATTTCTTGCATCGAAAATTGAAGTTTCAATATTCTGCCTCCTCAAGTTCGACCCAGGCACACTTACCTCGTTAAATAATAGAGTGTAGATGAAATAGGAGAGAGAAGCTGCTTGTTTCCATCTTCTCTCTCTCTCCTATTTTGTTGATTTTTGTTTGATTAACTCAGATATTGATCCGGAGCAATTTCTACAACCGATACCGATAGTTTGTCACTGCCAAAATTCGAGTTATCAAAATGGCGTCATTGCTAGGGAGGTGTTATTTCTACCTTGATTTTTGAATTAATTTTTAAAATTTCATGATATTCTTGGTTTTACATTTTTTGAGTCTTTTTCGATTTTTGTTTGATTTTCACTTTACAGTTTTTTCTCGAATTTTACGGCTTTTGTTTACGGCATTTTGAGTGTTTCTTTTCTCTAACTGATTTTTGTAGGGCCTACAGGTTCAGCTGGCTTCCTCGGAAGTCGAAACAGGTGAAAGTGTAGAGATCGACCCTTTCTCTCACGGGTCGGTTGTAGATTGCATAAATAGTTTGGCTTTTCCTTTTTTGCAATATTGATTGTTAAAAAATAAGGCCACTTACTTGTTTTTCTATATTTTGTAGAACGGGGTTCCGTAGGGGCATCCCGACTTCTACCTCTCCTTCTTTTTTCTCGGGGTCTATTTCACTGAGTGTCGTGTACTCGGGGGAGCAGGGCACCCACCGCGGTTTTCTCACATCGACGGTTTTCTGCGGCATTTCACAAGGCTAGGTGCTTGTTTAGTTGTTTCCGTCTTTCAATTTTTCTATCTTCTTGCTCCTTCATAGTTAGTTATACGACTCATGAGCTAGGTGCTTGCTTATCTAGGATCAATAAATAAAATTATTAGACGTTTATCTGAAAAAAATTCAAAAAAAAGAGAAAATCGAAATAAAATCCGGACTGCTTTAACTATCTGACCTAAAAAACGTAAAGGATCATTTGATTTAGGAGAGTAATTCATGCACTTCAACTGCAGGTACATTTCCAGATGTTATGAATGAGGGATGAGACTTAAGGCTAGAAGCAAAGTACAAGTTTCTTTCAAGATACTACTTAGTCCATACACCTGATCATTGTTCCTCAGTGGGTATGCTAGGGTAGCCGGAAACGACCCGGGTTTACTTAGTAGAGTGGGAGGTTTAGAGGACACTGCGTAAGACTTTGTCCTCAAGTAACATGGGTACACAAAACAATCCGTACTTAATCCCATAATGGTTGAGAACAAGTGATTTCTGTAAGGGCTCGGGACAGTGTTGCGGGGAAATTTTGTACTGCTATCTGCTCACGATAATTTGTGAAAATACTTGTATGCCAAAATAACCCCAAAAACCGACAAGATAAAAGACCAAACTCTTACAGTTATCATCAGGTTGTTTTGGTGAATACAAGGTTTGCTTTGTGTTTACTTGTGAGGCATGTGTTACCGCATCTTATATGCCTTCTCCCATTTTCTTGATTTGACACCGTGCTCTTCGGATTATCTGCTTGACATTGAAGATGATGACTCGACAACTATTTTGCTCAGACTCCGTGAGCTCTCGATCTTTCACTGTCCGTTGTACTTCTTCATAGACTCGGGATGAACCTCTTCCCAAGTCAGTCCCATCTATCCCGAGGAGAGTCAAACCCAGACTCCCTCACCTCCCAGCCCATCATTTGAGGCAGGACCTCGCATCAATTCATCGTCACTTTCTCTTGCCTATTTTTCTTAGAGTTCTTACGAAATGTTTTCCTTCCCAGAAGATTTGAAGCAGATGGATCACGGGAAAGGACCAGTAGAGGAGTAACCAGTTAAGGAATCACATGCTGATGGAAGATCGGATTCAGCCACATATATCACAACCCGAGATTCTCGATACTTTACAGATGGTGAATATCCAGATTCGAGATCAATTTAGAGTTCAGAAGAGCTTCGAGCTGAGATCGCTGTGCTCAGAGCAGGAGCTAGGAACCCACCACCGGCTGCCGTGGTTCCCGCAACACTCAGAGATGAGTATGACCCTGGTGCCAGAACTCTACATCATTGGATTCAGACACCACCGAATTTAGGGCCATATGAGTTGCGCCCGCCGTTCATCTCAATGCTTCACAAGTTTTACGGGAATGCCACAGAGGAGTCATTTACCTTCTTGCAACAATTCTAGATGATATGTGGTACGGCTAATTACCCTGAAGTTACACATGAGGCTATTCGTCTCAAAGCTTTCCCTTTCGTCTTAGCGGATAAGGAACTTTATTTTCTTAGTCATTTGGGGAGGAGATTTCTACGTGGGATGACCTGATGTCCACGTTCCTGCGTAAATTTTTCCTTCTTGGACAGATGAACATGATGAACAGCCAGATCTCCAACTTCACTCGGCTGCCGAACGAATCATTCCACGAGGTGTGGGATCGATTCAAGGATCTTACTAAGAGTTGTCCTCATCATGAGATACCAATGAAGGTGCTAGTTCAGAATTATTTTGGAGGACTCCAACCGGATGTCCAGGGGACGGTGAGTGATGCATGTGGTGGAAGTTATTTGAATCGGGATGCTGAGTCTATCTGGTCCATCTTCGAGGGGATGGCAGAGAACTCGAGAGTCATCAACTCTACTCGAGCATTGTAGAAGGCCCCGCAGCCATTGCATCACTGAGAGCATCATAAGATGGTGAACATTTCAGACTCTGAATCCAATACCAACATGGGATATATCAACGAGAAGTTAATGTACATAAATGTGATTCATAAGCAAGTTCAGGACCTGCCACCGCTGCGAGAGTTGGAGAAACTCTTGTCGCTGCCTTAACAGTTGAGCAATCTAACGAAGAAGGTAACTGACCTGCAGCTTCAGCATCAACAGGCCCAAGCTTCTTCGACCTTACAACCTGCTCAGAGATCTTTACCCACTCCTCCCACCCGACAGATCCACTTCGTCTAGAGCAAGCCAGGTCAACCTACGGAGACTCCACATATTGATTGGCATGATGATAAGACTCATGCCAATCCCAACCAGATCACCAGCCCTGGAGACAATGATGTTGAGCCTCAAGCCACTCTTGAGATCAACGGAATTTGGTACATTCTGATTCAGTCTCATTCACAGTTTTCTTCTCAGAGCGTACATCCACAACAACAACCGCAACATTATCCGTAGCATGGACGTCCACATTATCAACACTGACAACACTACACACAACAACAATCTCATTAGAACGTTTATCAGAGGCCACATTCTGTTCATCATCCTGCTTCACAATCACAGCCAAATTATTATCAATAGTAACAGTCTCCATACACGCCACAGAGAACTCCTAAGTAGTACGCTCCGCAACAATAGATGCAGAGGCAGGAGAGAGTCGAGAGCCAAGGTTACCACGTCGAACCTAAGTATCTTCGCAAGACCTGGAACCGAATCAAATCATGGACATGTTGAGCATGCTTCATATCACATTCCATCCCAGCCTCAGATGAAACCGAATGATAAAAGGAGGCGCCCGGATTAGGTAGATGACACAACATGTATGATCTCTTTTCATGAATATTTATCTAACTTCATTCATTTTAGGAGTGGTAGATCGCCACAAGCACCTAATTGGGAGGAGGACATGTCACAAGGAGAGGAGCAAGAGCCATACCATGATATACAAGCTGAGGAGGAGAACCGCAATGATGACAGGGATCAACCACTCGACGATCAGGTAGAAGTGAGCAATGCCAAGATGATCGATATGGACTTAGGCGAATCAGACAATGACACCATGCTAGGCCATGCAGACACCCCCCAATATGATGTGTCCTTTCTTGTTTTTGAGAGTTTTGTAGATAATTTTGAAACTCTCGATGTACAAGTTGATCCTGATATCAATAAAAAATGTTTTTCCTGAAATTATCACTTTTCCCGATGCTTTTATGGAAAAGGCATTAAAAATCCAAAAAGAATGATGTTACTCAAGAGACTGAGAGGTTACTTAAAGATCACATATTTTTAAAAATCCTGCTTCATGATGCCTTGGATCACTTCCCTACGCTTAAGCAGCAACTGAAGAATAAATGTACAATGCGTAAGAAGACGAAATCCGGAACAGAGAGAGATATTCTGACCAAGGCCACCTCCTGCGTTATTCACAACAACTTCCAAAGAAGAAGGACTCAGGAGCACACTAAATCAGATACGAGATTTCAAAAGCTGCATTCGATCGCACTCTTTTAGATAATGGATCCTCTATCAATCTTTTACCATCTTGTTTACTTGTCAAGCTTGAGTTAGGACCTCTTTACAAAACACGTTCGATCCTTCAGTTTGTTGATAGATCCGTAAAGAGACCTAGGGGCATTTTGAGGAGCATTATCATAACCATGCAGGGTTTGCAATTCCCCATGGACTTTACTTTCCTAGACATGGAATTCCATACACAGTTACACCTTACCCCAATCATTCTTGGGAGGCCTTTCTTGGAGACCGCAAAGGCTCTCTTCGATTATGATACAAGGAAGATATCTTTTCACGCCGACAGTGAAAAGATACCTATAAAGATGGTGAGAGAATCATCCAGTGCTGCATCAATAGCATTCCAATGCTTTGAGTTCCTTAGCCACTTGTGATTACATGGATGAAGTTCACCTTGACGAGTAGAGACCCGCGATATCCTATAAGAGGATGGGTTCGAGACTTCAAGTGGCAGCTCTTCTGACGGTACTTTATATTTCAGCATGGATGATGAAGATAATATTGAGAAAAAAACTTTGGATTATATTGCAAACATTTTAGACTCAGAAAATTTACAAAAATCCTCCATCTCAAATGATTCAGATACTGATTTTTACTTAGATGAATTATTTTCGTCTAATCATTTTGAGGATGAGCACGGTAGGGAGTCGAATGATGTTTTAGACATCTTTTTAGTCCGACTCTAGAAAATGTTGAAATGGTGAATAACCTTAAAGTAGATACATCCATCAATAGTACATATCCCATCAAATAATCGGAGGATGATACATCAAAGCCTGATTTGTCCTTACCTGAGCGGAAGACCTTACCACCGAATATGAAATATGCTTTCCTTGCGGGTCCATACCAACAGTTTCCGATCATTATCAACGCATATTGACTGAAGGACAAGAATCCCGTCTGACGGATATTCTTAAAAGAAACCACAAGGCCTTTGGGTGGACTGTATCTGATCTTTGCGGGATAAATCCTGCTTTGTGTTCTCATTGTATCTTTCTTGATCATGATAACAGACCCTCTAGAGAGTCTCAGCGTAGGCTGAATACCATCTTACATGATGTTGTCAAGAAAGAGATCACGAAATGGTGTGATGCCGACTTTATTTATCCTATCTCCAACTCTGAATGGGTTATCCCATTACATGTTGTCTCGAAGAAGTCGAACATTCAGATGGTTAAGAACGAGAGTGGAGAGGACATTCCAAAGAAAGTAATCATATCATGGAGGGTATGCGTTGATTACAGAAAGTTGAACGCTACGACAAAGAAGGATCACTTCCCGTTGCCTTTTATATACCAAGTAATAAAATGGTTGGCAGGGAAGGCATACTTTTATTTTCTTGACGGTTACTCCGGATACAACTGGGTTTCAATTGCCCCTGAATATCATGAGAAGACCACTTTCACATGTCCTTTCAGCACGTATGCCTTTAGACGGTTGCCCTTTGGATTGTGTAATGCCCCCACTACATTCCAGAGGTGCATGCTTGCCATTTTTGCGGACATGGTCGATGATTTTCTTGAGGTCTTTATGGATGATTTTTCGGTCTATGGTGAGTCCTTTAATGAATTTTTAACACACCTAGACCAAGTTCTCTAAAAATGTTGTGAGGTCGATCTCATTCTATCTTGGGAAAAGAGCCATTTTATGGTTACTAATGGGATCGTGTTGGGGCACGTCATCTCCAAGCGAGGCATGGAGGTTGACCCTGTCAAGGTGGATGCCATCAAACGACTGGATACACTATCCAATGTAAAGTAGTTACGGTCTTCTTTGGGGCATGTCGGCTTTTATAGACACTTTATTAAGGACTTCTCTAAGATTGCTCCACCGTTAACTGAACTTTTAGGCAAAGACATCGAGTTCTTGCTATATGATAAATGTCTTCACGCCTTCCTCACTTTAAAAGAGATGATCATCATTGCTCCTATCCTATAACCGCCCAATTGGTCTTTATCCTTTGAGATCATGACATATACTTCAGATTTTGCAGTTGGGGATGTATTAGGACAGTGGAGGAACGGACTTCCAGTTGCCATCCTATGGTGGTTTCGTTAGTAGTAGCGAAGCACCAGTCTTTTGAAAAAATGTGGTAGACTTGGGCAATGAAAAAGATCGACGAGTTATCTTTGCTTTTAAGGATAACAATGAAGAGCCAGAGCCGGAACGACCGATAGGGAGTTAGGGAAAACTTGATGCTCCATGCTTGATTATATATATACCAAGCCCGAGGCTCCCTCTCTACTTTGACTTTTGCGTCACTATATATCCAATCGAGAAAATTGGCTTGATGCTACAAAACTAAATAGAAATATAGAGTAGAGCCGCTTAGCTTTTTATTAACCTCCACGGACAATAGGGTATATCCAACAACTACTAATTACTATGCCAGGCGCACTTTAGATGATGCATAGCATAATTACACAGTAACATAGAAAGAGATGTTGGAAGTAGTGTTTGCTTTAAATAAATTTAGATCTTATCTTCTTGGCTCTAAAATCACGGTTTATACTGATCACTCAGCTATTCGATTTCTCATGGAAAAGAAGGATGCCAAGGCACACCTTCTTAGATGGATTCTATTACTCCAGGAATTTGATTTAGATATTAGAGACAAGCTTGGTGTAAAGAACGTGGTAGCTGATCACCTCTCCCGTCCACAGATAGAACAACCTTCATATGATTACATGCCGTAGATTACAGAGAGATTTCCAGATGAAAGCATCTTTGCAGTAATAGAGCTCCCCTGGTACATAGACATAGTGAACTTTCTGGTTACATAAAAGAGTCCACAAGGTTGGCCAAAAGACCGAGTCGACAGGCTAGTGTCTGACGCACGATACTACCATTGGGAGGATATGATTCTTTTTCTTGAAGGACCAGATTGTATTTATAGGCGATGTATTCCTCAGAAGGAATACAACAGTGTCCTCACTCTGTGCCATTCCTTAGAGACAAGAGGACATCTTTCGGGATAGAGGACAACGTAGAAGGTACTTCAGAGCAGATTTTGGTGGCCAACTCTTACTAGAGATTCTTGCACATTCATAAAGAGTTGTCCATACTGTCAGAGAGTCGTAGGGACAATTGGTGCTCGAGATGCAATGCATATGCGACATGTTATCATTTGTAAGATCTTTGACACATGGGGTATAGATTTTATGGAATCGTTTCCCTCCAGCAACAACTTTGAGTACATCCTTCTCGCTGTAGATTATGTTAACAGATGGGTGCAGCTATACCCGCACGAACCACTGACAACAAGATAGTTTGCAAGTTCCTAAGGGAACACATTATTTCACGGTTTGGTATTCCACGTATTCTTATTTCAGACGGAGGAAGCCATTTCATTAATAAGGAGGTGAAGAAGATAGTGAAGATCTATGACATTGATCACATAGTAGCTTCTCCTTACCACCCACAAACGAACGACATGGCTGATGTTTCAAATAGGGAGGTGAAATCCATTATCAGAAATTACTAGGACCAGATAGGAAGAACTGGTCACAGCTTCTAGACCATGTTCTTTGGGCATATCGTATTGCTTATAGGACTCCCTTAGGTACTTCACCGTTAAGATTAGTTTATGGAAAACCATGTCATATGCCCGTAGAGATCATACACAAATCTGAATGGATTATCAGAGATTTATCAGAGCTACCTAAAGAAGGAGCCAAGAGAAAGTTAGATATGAATGGGCTGGTAGACATTCGAAATCAGGCATACTAGAACACTCTCATTTATAAGGACAAAGTGAAGCGATGGCGTGATATACATATCCGACACAAGATCTTTATTCTTGGACAGAAAGTTTGGTTGTTCAATGCACGATTGAGAATTTTTCCTGGCAAATTAAAGAGCAAGTGGGAGGACCATACATAGTTAGAATGGTGCATGATAATGGTAGTATTGCTTTAACATATGTGTCACCTGGTGCAGAACTGTTTTCAGTGAATGGACAGATGCTGAAGCACTTCGTGGAGACTACTGATCATCTAGCCCGAGTTGATGCGTGATTACTCTTCCACTTCATTCTATCCTATATAGAGACTTGTGAAGCCATTCGATTTTTTCTAGAGTACACACTTGTATATCCTTCGTAGACCGTAACCGTCCCCATTTTTGCTCATCTTATATGCGTAGGATATGAGTTCCTAAGTATAGGGGAACCGATTGTCCGTTAATTCTCACGCTTCGATTTTTTATCTTTTTTACTTTTCTATTGTATATCCTTTCCTTTACTATGATCATTGGTCCCTAATTTTGGCCATACTCTTTTCTATACTTAGGATGCCTTATCCTAAGTATAGGGGGGACCGAGTGATTTCGATGATTTCGTCTTCTTATTCCTTTTGTTCCATCGTTTATATATTTTGCTTTTCCTCAGTCACCTCATTTTTGTGTTCTAATATACTTACAATGACCTGATCGTAAGTATATTGGGGTCGACTGATTTCTATTCTTTTATTCTTTTTCACCCACTTTTACTTAGCACGAGTTATGTCCTCCTTTTCTCTTTTGATGCTATGTGGACATAGCACAAGCTAAGTATAGGGGGTGCGTATATATTTTATATATACCTTTATCCATTACTCGTACTTTTATGTATTTTCTATATCTATAAAATCCATAAAAAAGTGGGTGAGGTTAACTTAAAATCCACCTATTTATTTATTATTTATAAAATCCTTGTAAATAAGTAAAATATGCTTAAAATCCTCACTTAAAATCCTTAACTAAAATATGTATTTAAAATACATACTTAAAATATGTATAATACTTATTTAAAATTCCATCTATTAAAATATGTGTAAAAATCATGTAATCCTTTAAAATACTATGTATATAAAATTTGTGAAATACATTAGTTATTTAATCCAAATAAAATATGGGCAATTATTCTTGTAAAATTCTTTATACATAAACTTGTTTATAAAAATCACAAAATACATAAAAAGGTAAAGTCTAAAATCCATAAAAATCACAAAATCCTTAAAATCCATAAAATGAGTAAAATTCAGAAAATATACCTCAGAAAAACATGGTGGCATTTGCATTAGCATTTTTAAGAATAAATTTGATTTCTAGAACTAAAGATTGGGAAAATTCTAAAACATGGAGCTTGATCACGACCTTTAACATTCATTGTAAGTAGCTTGATTAGGAACTGGAATTTGGACTCTTCAGGTCTTTGACTTAAATCTTTGGGTTGCACGAGACCGTGTTTGGGAAGTCAACTCGAAAAGTGCCTAAGTAGAATACTTGATGCCATCCGTACAACTCTTCATCAGTGAACCAATTTTGGACACATGCACTCTACACTTAGCTCGACTTGCATAGGGATACGAAGGGAAATTCATCTTGGTGGTGCGTTTCTATCCTTATCTTTATGACATTGACATCTAAAGACGAGGGAGATTGGGGTTGCGATAGTCGCTTTAGATGAGGGAAGGATTTGTTGACACAATTTTTCCAAGACCTCAAAAGATGGACGGAATGAAAATATGGTATATCCGTCGAGGCACAAAAAGATGAATGCAGTGCAAGTAACAATACAAAGACTATACAAAAAAGAAGCCATCAAATACAAAAATGACCACAATGGTCCAAGCTTCCACGAAAAAAGCATGCACATCTTAGTGGAGACTTAGCTAGACCGGTTGGGCTTCACAAGGAGATGCGTCTATACTAGTCACACTCCAGTTCTTTTCTCATTCCTCTACTTTCTCTCTATATTCGATTGTGGACATAGTACGAACTGGCCTCAGAAGGGAATACCTCCCTCCCCGAGGAAAGAGTAGTTGGATGAGGAACCAATGGGAGTGTATAGCTGGGATGGGCGGTTTCTTCGCTTCTTTAAACAGGAAGAGCTAAAACAATTCACACATTGTACAAATTGAATTCAAGGTTGATAGAGTTTGCAATATGAATGAATGGATCTGAACTGGATGTTGAGTTGAACTTAAACAAGGATTTGTGGAACCTGAGGGATGTTGAGGCTAAAATCCTAATCCTAGTTAAGGCTCCGACAAAATGCTTGTTTCAAGCCTAATCGAGCTCTGTCCCTTTGTCGATCCTCATGAATTGGTTTAGGAAAACAAATTCATTCTAACTTTCTTTTTTTTTCCTTTATTTTTCAAATAAGTTTTTGATAAGGGACTAGCAAAGTTTAAGTATAGGGGGTTGATGAATCCATGATTCATTAACATTCTATGTGCATTTTGTCTTAAAACTCTTAACAAATACATGTAAATATTCATTAAATTCCACTTTTAAACAAAACCATTGTCATGAATAAAAATGCACTTTTATGCATTAAAGTCATGTAAATAAATAAACGAATAAAAATAAAGAAAATAAAAATAAAGGTAGATTGTAGATATGTATATATGTACAATATGACTTGTAAAAATAAATATAGCTGAAAGATATATTTATAACATAAACCACGAGACCAAGACAACATGGATTGGTCGACAAATAAATAAGTAGGGGGAGATAAGGAAGAAAATAAATAAAAATAATTAATTCCGCACTTTATACCTTCTTCATTAATTATTCAATAATTACCAAAAATTTAAAGATTTTTAATTAATTCATCTGAACTTATTTTTCACTAAACTCTTCTCCTAATTATTTCTAAAAAATGTATAGAAAAATATAAAAATAAGTTGACAATATTACCTTGTGTATATACTAAGAAATCCAATTTGTAAATTGTCAAAATCCCAAATTTCGAACATCATAACTTTCTCATACGAAATCCAATTCCACTCTACTCACCTTTAAAGTTCATAAAATAATATTATCTAATTAATAACGGTAATTTCACTAAAATCCGAGTCTATTTGCAAAAAGTCAGTTTTGGAATCTAACCACAACTAGATTTCTGGTCTATCTATTTTATTTAAGATATATTATTTAGTTATTTTCTTGATCTTGTATTTTTAACCTAATTTATTTCATAATTTTTGGAGCTTATTTATTACTTTAAATAAATCAAAAACCCTAATTTATAAGTATAAATGAACTGTACTACTTATGCTTGTATTTATTAAAATACTCAAATTAATTTATTAAAATTCACAAAAATTCACACATACTCTTTTTGTTAACCTAATAATTAATACAATATAAAATTTATATATTATTTATTAATTTATTGAGTTAAAAATACATAATCTTTTAAAGTATTATTTATGCTTATTTATTAATATAATATTTATATTTCGTAAAATAATTGTTATTTATCAAAATTAATTATATTATAATTTAGACAATTTAATTATCTACACTTTTTTATACCTAATTAAAATAATGCTATTTATTATTTAATTCATATTTATTAAGGGATCTTTTTCTTCAAGAAGGTCGGGCAGCTTTCTGTTCCAACCACCGTCCTTCAACTTTTTCTCCATGCTAACTCCTAACCCCTTCCTCCGATCTGATCCGTTCATCATCTTCCTCTAACCACCCTATCTCAGACCTACCATTGATTCTCTAACAAACCCTCTTTGTTTGTGTATAAAATCCTCTTCAAATCACCATTTCCGAACTTAACCATTCCTGTGCTCTAGCTTCCACAATACATTTGGTCATCAACCAACCTTCCCTACCATGCTTCGCCCGATCTGGAGGTGACAACTCTGTCTAAGGCTGCCCGTGTGGAAGAGGATTGTACGGAGGAGGATTCCAAGGTGATCTACCATCTTGCATCACGATGCACCACCGTGTGGAGCTCCGAGAAGACCGCTCGTCGAGCTACCACTAGAAGGTCATACACCTTCTATTTTAAAGGTCAATCATCTATCTTTTACTATTTCTTTCTCGATATTCATATCATTTTTAGCGTCATTAATTGCATGATTAGTATCCATTATCAACATACTTAGACGCCTACCAAAGTCAACTCCCAAACTCGATTCAATCTACTCCAGATTGCAATACATAACTTGCATTTCCACTGCTTTACAATATTCTGGAAAAGAATTGTAGATATGTAAAATCTTTGAGTTTGTTGGCCGATTTGCATGCAAATCGAGCAATAAAAGTTTGTTTGCAGGTCAACTTATATCTGGATCACAATCTCCAGCATATGGAGTGCCAAAGATCGAAGGACCTTCTCAAATATCAAGATTCTGCAACCATCTCCAGGTCTGCTTGAACGATCATCTTCACCAGCGAATCATCGCTACGTCAGCCGACCTTGAAGCCAACCATTTACAGGCTAGCTCGAGGGATGAAGGAGTCACAACTCTAGCCCTTTCGGAGACCTGAAAACCCCTTTGTTCGTCGGAGATAAATTGCTGAAAGAAGCTTCATCGTCAATCGTGCAGAGGAGTTCCAAAATCACAAGAACATGGGAGACCACAAGCTTCTGCCACATGTCCGCAACCGACGGTCTAGATTGCACCTTCCCTTCTAGTCGTAGCCGTCCAAGATGAAGGGATGGAAAAATTGCATATTAAACCCAGTAAGCTTCCAGATACTTCAACCAGCTCCAAAAGCTTTCTAGAATTACGTTTAGTCCCCGTGTAGGCACCTAAGTGTAATAAAACTTATTTTCTTTGCAGTGTAGTCCCTGCAAGGGACCTTGTTGTAACATGATAAATAACTTTTCTTTCCAGTTACATGCCTGGATTGTAGGGGAGTTTTGAACCCTTATTTTGTTGTATTTTTCTTTGAACTTTTTAGGGTAGTGATGAACCCACATTTCATCATCTTTATTCTATCATTTTGGCATCAAAAACCCTGGCAAATGCGTGAAAATACATTAATTCCAGCATCTTAACATCCATACATGTGCATATAAATAGTGTGTAAAATACAATTTTTAAAGCCAAAATTATAGAATAAATAAAAGAAAAGAAAAAGAATAAAATATTGTAAATATTTTATGACCCGAAACCGAGACCTAGGCATCTACATGACTAGGTCGACAAGGAATAAAGTAGGGGGAAATAAGGGCCAGAATACAATAAAAATACCTACTTATTTTATTCATTCTTTTTACATTTTGGGACCTATTTTTGGTTCCACTTTTTATACATCAAATAAAGAAACTTTGTACATGAAAGTTGTAGATAATTAAATAAATCAAAATACAAAATTGATTTCACTCAAAAATAATGTACAGATAAAAAGTTATGATATGAATAAAAATCCAGAATCCCAACTTCCCAGACCTGTATCTCCCAAATAAAAGCTCGAAATGCATCAAACTCACCTTTAATTGTATATATTTTTAAATAATATATGTATTGAAGTTAGTTTCATATTTTTCGGAGTTACGGTTTGAAAGTTGAGTTTTGGACCCCACTTGTATACTAGTACATATTAAAATATTCATTTTATTATTTATCCATTATTTTCATAATTTTATATTTTTATAATTTTGTAAATGTTATTTATAATACATTTGTGCATTAAAATCAGAATAAAAACTCAAATAAAATGCAAAATAAAATACTTGTATATATAATACATAGGTATACGACCTATAAGTATAACTGCATAATTAGTACTTTTATTTTATTAATAATACAAAATACTTCATAAAAATAAAATAAAAATATATTTAAGTATATGAAAATATTCTAAAAATTTATAAAATAGTAAACCAAAATAAATAAATTAAATATACAAAATAAAAATAAATTATTAAAATATACAGGTTCACATATACAAATATAGGCCTAAAAGGGTAACTTGTAATTATAAACCTCATAAAAATAATAAAAAATCATATAAAATACCTAAGAAAATGACAAATATTTTTTATTTTATTACCTAAATAGAATAACATCATTTATTTTTTTAAAATGAATTTACAAAACATTTTTTCGGTGATTTTTCCTGGTTGGTCCACGTGGACCAACCAGGTGCCTCTGAGTGTTGACCAACGGGTCAACTCTCTGACCCTCCCCATGTAACCTTGTCAGAACTGCGTTTTTGACCTTGTTTCTCGATTTTTTCAAGGATCATCCTTGCACCTTCTCGGCTATGACTCTTCACGACTTTTGTTCCTCGTTCAATGGTCACCCACGCCCATGTGAAACCTCGATCAATGGATCGACGTGACAGCCGCTGCGCCTCGTTCTTCCCCACCTGTCCGTCAACCCCTTATACTGTGCCTCAACTTTCCATTCAAATTTTGAGCCCCTTTGATCCACCTTTCTTCGTCTCTTACGAGCTCCACAGGTACCTGGAGGTGACAGCTCCAGTCATGTGTCGTCAGCCAAGGCGAAAGAGGTCAGAGGCATCTCCACCACCTCCGGTAAGCTCGTCGTCGAGGTTCCTCCTACCTCAGGTCTAAAGCCTTCGAGGTTCCCCTTTTCCTTCTATTTTCCTCACACTTTTTCTTTTATGTAGCCTTAGGATCATAACCCCCCGATTACCTTTCCATTTTGCCCATCGAATCACCTTCACGAGCACCTCGTCGGAGTGCACCTCTGGCCGAGTACCCTTTCACCGCTCCTCGCCGCCATTCCTCCACCGTGGGGTCCAGGCAATTTTTCTTGGACCCTCTCACGCTTTTCTGCAGGTTCTTGAAGCATAACTCGAGCTTGGGGTTCGTTTTGACGGCTCGCCTGAGGTGCCTGGAGCCCCACAGCTCCGCCGCCACCTTGCGAGAGCTCGAGCCACCGTCGGAGCTTTTGGAGCCGCCAGGAGAAAGAGGAGACCCCCAGGAGCACCCTCAGACACTTTTGGAGCTCAAAGTGTCGCCGACGGCCGAGATCGAGGTCGGGGAAGGTCGGCTTCACCGACCTTCTTCCTAGTTCTTCGTCCTTGGCCGCACCTCCAAATTGTTTAGGCACTGTTGGATCCTCCGCGCTCGCAGCCGTTGATCGTCACCCGGAGATCTAATCGTGGCCATCCGCTGCGAACCGTCATCGGCCGTTCTTTGTGCGCTACGTGTCAAGTGGCATCTCCACCACCGTCGGATCACGCGCAAAGGGGTATTTTGCACTTCCACCTCGCGTCATTTCGTATTTATTATTTAGTGCATAAACTTTCGTCAGTAGTTTAAATATTTTTGTAATGTTTGCATCTAGGCCCCCGAACATTAAGTATTTGCAGTTAGGTCCAGTTTACGTCACCTCACATGCCTGTGTGCGTGAGGGGACTGGGCAGTTTGCAGGGACCCCCTGAGGGTTTATTTATTTCATATGAGTCCAAGAACTTTGATCTTACGTGTAACATTTTTTGGATAATTTGCAAGATAGACCCTGGGATTTTTGTATATTGCATTTAGGTCCTTCCCAAGCGCGTGCAAAGCACGTGCGTGCCTGGGTATTTTGTAGGCGTACCCTTGCAGGTTGTGATATTGGCTTTCGGACCTGGAAATCAATTTATTAGTTATAAACTTTATGGAAAAATTGGACTGTGGCCCCTGAATGTTTGCTTATTTGCATATATGCCCTTGCCAGTAGTGTAGTTTCTTTTTCTTGTCTTTATTTATTTCATGCATCGATAAAACCCTAAAAAAATCTACAAAAATTATCTTAGGCACTTGTTGGATGTTATTTTCACGCTACATTTTTAGTTTGCATTTTTACTGCACTTTCATATTTATAAAACTTCAAAAACATGTATTTTCCGTACTGTTTGCATTAGAAAATCCATAAAAAAATAGTAAAAGTTTTTGAAAAATTCCAAAAAATTTATTTTTTGTGTGTATTATTATATTTTAATGTCAATGCAAAAATCACTAAAAAAGTCAAAGTAAAACTCTTAAAAATTAGAAAACCCCTAAAAACTTTATAAAAATCTAAAAAATTCAAGACAAATCCTAAAAATATAATCTCAGTTTTTGTAATTTTAGTATTTTATTATCTTTATTTTAAAATTAATTTGAGGAGTTTTAGACACTATTTGATATTTTTCATCCTAATTTTAATTTCGGCCAGGAAGTTGTTTCACTGTTTTTAGTATTTTTGACTTTAAAAATACCAAAAAAATTAGGAAAAATATGGAAAAAATCACAAAAATAGTAGAAATACATAAAAAGACCAAAAATATTTTATTTTCAGTGTTTTGAGTATTTTTAACCATTTTTGTCCTTCTCTCATCTCTAGTGTATATACATATCCCTATATATATTATATCTCTATTCAAAGAAAAAGAAAATTCAAAAAATATAAAATATAAAAAAGAAAATATAAAATCAGTAAATAAAAAAATCAAAATACAAAATACAAAATAAAAAATTAAATAAAAAAATATATAAAATTAAAAACCCACAAAAACATAGCATATTTAGACACTTAATCACACATCACATTTTGTGCATTTTTGCTTGATCTATCTTGCTTGCTCCCTGAGTTCGACCTCTACACACTTGCACACTATACACATTTTTGTAGAGTTATAATAAATTTTAACTCCACATTTGCTTCTAATTGTTTGATTTAATTGTGGGTTGATTTTTGATTTAATCCGGATCTCGCGTGGTCGGTTCAGCAACTGAGTTCCCGCCTTGTGTGGAACTTAGGACCACCGATTTTCAGGATAATCAAATGGCGCCGTTGTCGGGGAGCAACAACGTATAGATCTTATTTTGTAACGGATTGTGATTATTTATTTAAATTATTGCTCCATTTCTCTCTCACATTTTATTAGACATTTTTGAGCTATCTAACCTATTCTTTGTTGACTTCGTGCGAGGTACCGCGGATCGAGGGAGACACCTTTCTCTAGGAGCCGACGCACCCACATGAAGCCAACTTCGGCCTGCTACTTGAGCACTAAGGAGACTTAGATGTAGATTAGATTTAGTTCATCATTTTTGTAATTTTTGGTGAGAGAGCGACTAATATTTTTAATAATACAGGTACATTCGGACTTGGACACTCGAGCCCAATTTCCAAGTGTTTGTACACTTGGGGGCTCACCGCTGTTTTCATTGGATTTTCACCGCTTGCTATTTTCTTGTTTTGTTTTCCTGTCTTTAATTTTGTGGAATGAGCCCTTAGTTTTTAGGATTGCTTGATCATGTAATCTAAGGTCAAACTCCTACCTATAGACTTATCGTTTGGACTTAGATATAATTAATTATCGAACATATAATTCGAAACCACTGCACCGTGAGAGTCTCCGTACAGCGCTGACAGGACCTATTGTGGTGGGCACCGAGGAGATTCCAAGACCAGACTACTCGGTTTCGCTTTGTGTGTTTAGCATTTGGTTCTTCACGCTAGCAATTACCTGCTTAGGATGATTTCCATGTGCATATCGGCATATAGTATAGGTTTATAAATTCCCGCGTTGCATCCTGCATGAAGAGAGCTGGAGGCACTGTAAGTCTTCTTACTTGAGCATTCATCATTTAGGCACGAAGGTGAGATTTCCATCTTCGTGCCAACTCACATTGCTTTTCCGACTCTCTCCCTTTGTTTTTGGATCAAACAGGAATAGAGGAAAAATACAAAAAAATGTTAGGCGCTTGTATTGAATTGACTCAAAGCAAGTGATAACACCAAAAATATTAAAAAAGGGTCTGCTAAAGAAAACTTGACCTAAATATAATTGGCTAATTGGACACATTGCTTGGGGTAAGCAAAGCCATCCATTGTATTCAGGTTGCATGGAAAGGTCTCCTTCCCAGTGAGAGAGCGGCTTCGTAAGGATTAGAGCCCAAAACCCAGTCTGTGGCTGCCTTGTGTATCGCCTTGATTTCCGAAGTATTGGCGCTTCTATCGTACGTAGACGAGCAGGGCTTTGTCGCCATTGATGACTCTCTATTGTGTAGAGCATTGAACTTGTCCGAAGTATCGAGCATAGGCCACGCCTTCACGGGGGTGTCTGTCTCATCGTCTTGCGTCCGAGTAGGATCTTTCACGCTCACGGGCGATTCCATTGTGAGCGAGATCTGAAGTATCGGTTTCGCCTATCGGCTTCCTCCCTTTATTTCTTTGGCAGAGTAGGGATCCAGAAAGGGTTACAAGGACCTCAAAAAGTGCAGACTACAAGTTACATAGGAGGAGGACAAGTACGGGATTCTTTTCTGGCAGTACTCTCTCCTATAGGCGTAGCGCTCTAAGGACCCATTCAAAGATTAATTGCCTGAATTTAATCTAAAAACTACAAAGATAATAGCCGATCCTTCACGGCTTCACGCGTTGAGTTGGTGAATTCCTTGTATTGTGTTTTATTGACTAGTTGAATTAAGGTCAAGATCAAAAACATTGCACAATTGTGCATAATTTTGCCCCCTTCTTCATTTCTCAACCTCACTCCTCTCAATAATCACAATGATGGGAAGGAGATCTCTTACGCTGTCTCTGGCAGCACCGCTATCCAGCACTCCTCCTTATTCATCTAGGACGGCTTCGGGGAGTTTAGACCCACTCTCTGAGCCCGAGTTTACCTCTGCCCTGTTCCCCCTTGACCATCCTTCTTCCTCCATCAGTCTAGTAGTGTCAGAATTTAGTGTAGCACAGAGCTCAGAACATTTGACGGCACCTGAGACGGGTTCTTTTGCCTTTTCCGAGAATCCAGAAATGGCAGATAGAGGAGAACACCCAGATGAGCGGTAACACCCTCCATTCATATATGACCAAGCTGCCATCAACAATTCATTATTAGCCTCCCTGGAGACCATGCAGAGACAGATCAGAGACCGGGAAGTATTCATGGGTGACATCATGAGAGAGCTGGCGCAGTCGCAAGAAGGTAGAGATGACAGACCTGAGGGCAGTGGTGGAGACATACCAGAAGCCGCAGACGGAGGGGGAGAACCTAACCAGGAGAGGCCGCCGTCGATGACCATGAGGCAATTGCACAACCCAGCTACAACCATCACTCACCGATGGATCCAGCTTCCTCCCATTGTCAGGAACCTCATCTCCATCTGCAGGAGTTCGAGATGATTTGCAGCACAGTCCATGACAGATTCGTGGACGAGGATACAATCAAGATGATTGCCTTCCCATTCTCCTTAGCTGACAGAGCAACCTACTGGCTGAAACACCTTGGGAGGTACGTCACATCCTGGGCACAACTCCGGACCGCATACTTGAATAAGTATTATCCTCTCGGCCGGACGAACGTAGCACGAGCTATGATAAGCAATTTCACAATGATCCCGAATGAACAATTCCATGAGGCGTGGGATCGCTTTAGAGAGCTCATTGACCGGTGTCCACACCATGAGATATAAAAGGACAACTTGGTTTAGAGTTTCTTTTGTGGGCTGACACCAGAGCTGCAGGGGCTTGTAAATGCCTCTTGTGGTGGGTCCTATTTCTCCAAGGGTGAAGACGACGTTTGGGCCATCTATGAAGGGATGGCAGAGAACGTGACAGTAATGGCCCAAGCCTGAGTCTACACACAACAAAAGCCCCCCAAGGTGCAGTATCATTTCAAGGGATCGCTCGCATCGATGCTGGTCCCCACACTCTATCAGCAGCCGCAGCCCAAGCTGAATCCGCCACAGCCGACATGGGGATCATTAGCGAGAAGTTGGACCGCATCGAGATCCTTGAGAAGAAGCAGAGTCAAGGTCTTTCCCAGATGGACCTTATTACGAAGACCAAGAGTGACCTAGAGACGCAGATTCTCTACATCCAGGAGGCACAGATGTCTACTCAGCAGCCTCCCAGGTCACGAGCTGATCCCAACAGTAGCAGCTCCACCCAACCCTCTGCCATGCGCCGCCAGGTCCATCACATCCAGGTAGAGCCGGTCCAGCAGCTACAACACTACCCATTGCCGCTGCCATCTCAGGATACTCAGATGGTGGTCTATCAGCCGGATCAGCCACTGGCAGTTCTTCCACTACACCCCGTTGAGCAGGAATCATTGATGGAAGTCAATGGGATTTGGAACGACCGGTACCCACAACAGCCGGGGATTTGTCGCGATCACCACGGATTCCGTTGGAGCACTGGTGGCACCTCATCCCAACAACAGTCTCCAACTCAGGGCCATCAGAACAGTCAGCAGCGGCACCAACCCCAATATGCCCACCCACAGTATCAGCTGGGTCCTCGTCCTGTCTATCAGGGACAACAGTGGAGGCAGCGTCATCAGCCTCACCAGACGTACTCCTAGCCTCCCCACTATCAGCAGCAACCTTAATTCCAGCAGGGGAATACTTCTGGTTCTCAGGCACCGGCCTTTGAGAACCTAGCACTCGATGACCTCGCTCGCTTAACTTCTGACCAGCAGGCATCCTTCCGGTGGGAAATGGATGAGTTCCGGCAGGAGATGAGGGATATCATCAAGGGCAAGGCTGCCATACCCGCATAGATCGAGCCTAATCCTAACAATCTAAAGAGGAAGTCTGAGAAGGTACAGTTTACATAGGATACCTCTCCTAGTGATTATTTGAGTGACATGTCTTCTTTGTATGATGTTGATTTCGTGACTACTAGGAGCGGTAGGATGCCAGCCGGCAGCGCCTCATCTGAGAAACAACCACACAATGAATCAGGAGCGCCAGATGAGCAGAGTAGCGGTGTTGATGCCGCTAATGATGTTGATGATGGTGGTGCTGATGCCACCAATGATGGAGATTCGGATGATGGTGCTGAGGCCATCGTGACACTCGATGCAGACGGTGGTGCTGAGGCCACCATTTTTGATGCAGAGCCAGAGCGCGGTGCTGATGCCGCGAAGTCAGATATCGTTGGTGGTACTGAGACCACCACTTCCACATCTATTGAGCTCCCACATGTAGTGTTGCCACCTTTTGTATCTCAGGACTGTGGTAACAAAAAGAACAAAAAATGAATAAAGGAAAGGTTACTGTATCCACCTCGAGTCCATGTGTGTTGCATGATGATCATTGTATGGATTCCATTCCTTCACAGGCACAAGAACCTATTCCTAGTCCTCCATCTGAGGAGGCCCCTACCATCCCTTACCTCAAGCACTCCACTTGGCAAAGGGGAATAAAAGAGAAAATCCAAAAGAGACTCAATAGGTAGAGTTCAACAACCAGATGATCGATAGATTCCATATACAACTGACTCTATAGGAGGCACTTGAGCACATCCCTCTCTTCCAAAACAGTTTGAGAGAGAAGACTACAGTCCGCAGGAAGAGGAGGAACCACCGAGATAAGATCCATGTACTCACCCATTCTACTTGTTGCTTCATTCAGAACCGATTGCCAGCCAAGAGACCTGATGCAGGAGCTCCCTATGTCAGATGCGAAATTCAGGAGCAGCGGTTCGATCGTACTCTATTAGACAGCGGATCTTCGATCAACCTCCTTCTGGCAACCTTACTCGACCGATTCGAGTTTGGTCCTCTTCTTCGGAGCAGGACGGTCCTTCAGTTTGCTGATAGGTCGACTAAGAGGCCGAAGGGGTTGTTGAGAGATGTGGTCATTACCATTCAAGGCCTGAAATTCCCCGTGGACTTTGTTGTATTGGACGTGGAGATCCCTGAGTTGGTAATATATGCCCCCATCATACTCGGACGCCCATTCTTGGCCACTGCCAAGGCGGTGACCGACCATGATAGTGGGAAGGCGTGCTTTTGCGTAGAGGGCGAAAGTATACAAATAGAGACGATCGACGAGACCAGAGCAAGAGAATCAACATGCTCAGAGCAGTTCAGTGACATTGATCATGCGACAGAGGATGAGTGAGACGTCCACCAGGAGTGTGATTTTATGATGACAGATGATGAACCCATTTGGACAGATCCAGTAGCACAAACCCTCGCCTTGCCTGCAGATTCACTCTATTTACAGCTTATGGCAATTGAGAGCCTGGAGAGCACACCTCTGGATGAGGACACCATTGCGGCTGACAGTTCCGTGATGAGTGGTGAACCATAATTTCATTCTTGTTCTTCTAGTTCAGATCCCTCAAATTCAGACATTGACTGGGATGATTTTGATGACTATTTGCCTTGTTTGATTCCTTCTGAGCCGACAGCTAAGACGGAGTGCGAGCCAGTACAATTCATAGATGATTCAGCAGGGTTCCCTTTGTCAGATTTTCATGCACATCGAGAATTCTCACATGCAGACCTGGTAGCCTTTACACATACATATCAGAAGCCAGATCTGCCACCTCCCAATTGTCCAGAATTGAATCCCTTGCCGTAGTCACTGAAGTATAGATTCCTTGCGGGTGATCCAGATATGCACCCAGTCATTATCTCAGCAAGTTTGACTGGAGGACAAGAATCTCGTCTGATGGAGGTTCTTGAAAGAAACCGCAAGGCGATAGGATGGAGTATAGCTGATCTCCAGGGGATTAGTCCGGCCTTGTGCTCCCACTACATCTATCTCGAAGAGGACGCTAAGCCATCGCGTGAGTTCCAGCGACGGCTAAACCCGAATCTTCAAGAGGTGGTCATGAAGGAAATATCGAAGTGGTGGAGCGCTGATTTTATCTACCCCATCTCCGACTCCAAGTGGGTTAGTCCATTACATGTGGTATCCAAGAAGACGGGTATCACTACAGTTGTGAGTGAGTCTGGAGAGGAGATAGCTACCCTGGTACCCACTTCTTGGAGGGTCTGTGTGGACTACAGACGATTGAATCAGGCCACCAAGAAGGATCATTTCCCACTGCCATTCATTGATCAGATTATCGAGAGGCTAGCTGGGAAGAGTCACTACTGTTTTCTTGACGGGTACTCCGGTTACTATCAAGTGGCCATTGTGCCTGAAGACCAGGAGAAAACGACATTCACCTGTCCATTTAGGAATTATGCTTTCAGACGGATGCCCTTTGGTCTATGTAATGCCCCCGTGACATTCCAAAGGTGCATGTTGTCCATTTTCTCGGACATGGTGGGTGACTGTTTAGAGGTCTTCATGGATGACTTCTCGGTCTATGGCAATGGGTTTGATGCTTGTCTTTACTGCCTGGACCATGTGCTTCAGCGCTGCATAGAGGTCAACCTTGTCTTGTCTTGGGAGAAGAGTCACTTCATGGTGACTCAATGGACGATCCTTGGCTATATCTTCTCCAACAGGGGCATGGAGGTTGATCCGGCTAAGGTGGATATCATTAGAAAACTCAATCCACTATCCAATTTGCGTCAATTGCGGTCTTTTCTGGGGCATGTTGGTTTCTACCGACGGTTCATCCAGGACTTCATTCGTATTGCCCGACCGCTCACTGATTTGCTGACGAAAGACACCGAGTTCCTTGTAGATGATAAGTGTCTTGCGTCTTTTGAGACTCTCAAGAATATGGTTGTCACGGTTCCTGTCCTTCAGCCACCGGATTGGTCTCTCCCGTTCGAGATCATGACGGACGCTTCTGATTTTGCCGTAGGGGCTGTGCTTGGACAGAGGAGGGATGGATTGTCGTATGCCATTCACTATGCCAGTCGGACTTTGGATGCTGCTCAGCGGAATTATACTGTGATAGAGAAGGAGATGCTGTCGTAGTCTTTGCTTTGGATAAGTATCGATCATATATTCTAGGATCTAGAGTCTTATCTATATAGATCACACTGCCATCAGATACCTCACGGCCAAGAAGGATGCCAAATCTCGCCTTATCAGATGGATCCTTCTGCTCCAGGAGTTTGACATTGAGATTAAGGATAAGCCTGGAGTTAAGAATGTGGTGGCGGATCACCTCTCCCGTTTAGAGAACCTTGAGGAATCTGAGCCCAGCACACCTATTACAGAGACATTGCCAGATGACGCGATCTTGGCTATCAACTCGCTCCCATGGTACGTCGATATTGTGAACTATCTTGTTGCCAAGACGGTTCCACAAGGTTGGCCCATGCAGAAACTTGAGACCTTCCTAGCGAAGGCCAAGTTTTACCATTGGGAGGATCCCATCCTTTATCATGAAGGAGGGGATATCATCTGGAGGAGGTGCATTCCTCAGGAAGAGCAGCATAGCGTCCTCACCTGCTGCCACAAGCTTGAGGCAGGAGGACATCATTCTGGGAGACGGACAACACAGAAGGGGCTCCAATCTGGCCTTTGGTGGCCTACTTTCTTCAAGGATTCAGATGAGTTCGTGAAGATGTGTACGGACTATCAGAAGATGGGTACTTGCAGACAGAGAGACATGATGCCCATGCAGCCCATTCTCTTTTGTGAGGTTTTTGATGCATGGGAGATTGATTTCATGGGCCCATTTCCTAAGAGTCAGGGGTTTGATTACATTTTGCTCGTTATGGATTATGTAAACAGATGGGTTGAGGCCATCCCCACCCGAGCCGCAGATGCTAATACCGTATGTCGCTTTTTGAGGAAAAATATCATTTCACGGTTCGGGGTACCTAGAGTTCTGATTTCAGACGAGGGGTCTCATTTCATTAATGACAAGGTTAGGGCCCTTACCGATGACTTCAGCCTTGACCATCATGTTGCCATGCCATATCACCCTCAGACTAATGGTCTTGCTGAAGTTTCGAATAGGGAGATCAAGACTATCTTATAGAAGGTTGTCCGCCCAGACCGAAAGGATTGTTCACAACTTTTGGACTCGATCTTGTGGGCCTATCAGACTTCCTTCAAGACTCCATTACGGACATCTCCCTTTCATCTCATCTATGGCAAGCCGTGCCATCTACCAGTGGAGATCAAGCACAAGTCACTTTGGGCAGTCACTGAGTTATTATTGGATCCCGAGAGTATATGAGAACAGAGGAAAGCAGAGTTCACAACCCTGGAGGAGTTGAGAGATACAACCTTTTCTAGCAGCCTATAGTATAAGGAAAAAGTGAAGACATGGCACGATGCTCATATCAGCCATAAAAAGTTTGAGCCCAATCAACGCATATGGTTGTTTGATTCCAGTCTGAAGTTATTTCCAGGGAAGTTACAAAGTAAGTGGAAAGGTCCATATGTGGTTAGGAAGGTACATGACAATGGTAGTATTGATATATCCGAGCTGTCATCTTCCTCTACCTTTCGTGTTAACGTTCAGCGCCTGAAGCTGTATCTAGATCATGATCCGCCGACCGTTGACGTTGCCCCCATTCTTCTGGTATGAGATGTATTCTTTGACTCATATCATTGGCATCTCATACATGGTTATCACTTCCATCTTCCGCTGTATAGATCCATTTGTCCATATCATTCTTTCATTCTTACGTTATGTCTGCTACCCCATCTTCATCTTGTGATTTTGCTATACTTAGGACACACCTTGTCCTAAGTATAGGGGAGGTACACCCACTGAGCTGTGATCTAATCTTTTCTTCTTTTCTTTTTTTCTTCTTTCCCTTTTCTATCTTCTTTTTGTATCAGAAAGATGTCGCCCCTTGTAGACAGTTTTCTGTACTTAGGATGTATTTTGTCCTAAATATAAGGGGGTGTACACCCCGGGTTTTCATTCTTTTCGATCCTCTCCATTGTCTCCTCTTCTTGTCTATACTTAGGGATATCTTACCCTAAGTATAGAGGGAGACAATCTGAGTACGATCTGTTCATTCCCACCCTTGACCCTCCCTGCTTTGTGTACAGTCTGCTATACTTAGGATTATTTGATCCTAAGTATAGGGGGGACGGTCAACTTCTCATTCATTTACTCATTCATCTCTTATTCATTTATTCTTTAGCCTTGCCTATGCTCAGTACGAGTTATGTCTTCTCTTTTCTCTCCGATCTATGAGGACATAGCTCAAGCTAAGTATAGAGGGGTCGTATATACTGCATATATACTTTAGCCATAACTCGTACTTTCGTATTTTCTTAATAATATGGATACTTATTACTTATAAAATTCATTAAAACTTAGTAAATAGATGAGATTATTCCTCAAATTCTTTGTGTATCTACTGATTAATAAATCATGTGAAAATATTTTTTGCAAAATGTTTGAAAAATAGTTTGAAAACCTTCGTGAAAAATCTTTTGAAAACTATTTGGAAAAAGTTTTGTTACATGTTTTCAACTTTTGTAAACTATTTTGATTGTAAAATTATCTTCTTTGTGTGAAATAAAATGTTTTAAAAATGATTTGCAAAGGGTTTGAAAAATGGTTGGAAAAATATGTGAAAAATCTATATATACTGTTTGGAAAACCTATTGCAAAATGATTTTCAAAATGTATACATGTTTGTAAAAACTGTTTGTAAAAATTATTTTGGACTATAGTTTTCAAAATTGTTTGAAAAATCCTTGTCAAATAAGTTTGACGAAAACTTACATCTCACATAAAATGCTCTATGTATATACCTATAAAACTGACCACTTACCCATGTAAATTCTTAAAACCCACTGCTTGTAAATACAAGATGCATCCCTGTGTAAATATTTGTACCTGGTTTTTAGCTAAAACCTTTTATTTTCAAAAATCCCAAAAACATTTGCAAAATTAAAATCCGAAAACATTTGAAAAATCTCTTTGAAAAATATAAAAAATGCATATGCATCATCTTTTCAAAAAGCCATAAAAAGTTCAAAACCTTTGAAAATTGCATCACAAAAATATTTTCTGCAAAGCATTTGCATAGCATTCGCATTTTTCGGATTGAGTTTGATAGTTGAACGAGTCTAAGTAAAATTCGAAGATTGGAGCTTGGTTGGACCTTAAAACCTACTTAATTAACATGAACCTTATAGGAGCTGGAATTGAGGTACTTTATGTCTAGTTGACTTAATTCTTTGAGGATTACGAGACTTGGTTCAATGGATTCTTGACTGCCTAAGTAGAGTACTTCGGAGCACACACATGACTCTTGTTGATAATGACATAACTTGGACACATGCACCTTTCACTTGGCTCAACTCAGTTGGAGTGGTGAGGGGGTTGGATTTGCCGGTATGAGACACACACAGGTGGAAACACTTGTCCTCCTCTAAGGAGGGAAGTGCACCCCAACCCATCTGTTGATGATGAGTTTTGAGGATAGGAGATTGTGGGTTGCGATAAAGCTTCAAAAGAGGGATAGTCTGCTGGCTCAAGAGGAAAAACTCCCTATGTAAATGCTGCTATATATAGTATTCAAAAAAATGCAAAATGTAAAAACTCCAAAAAAGTGGACAGGCCTGTACAAAAATAAAAATGCCTGCCGGAGTGTACATATGTGTATAGTCAATAAGCAAGCTTGAGCTTCGAAGTCAAATCGTGTGAGCCTGCAGCTGGATGACTTGACTACACTGGTCTTACATCCTAGGATAGGTAGCTACACTGGCTACCGTCCATTCTTCTCTTCACCCCCTCCTCTTGAGCTGGTTGCCACTTGAACTTAGAAGGGAATACCCTACTCCTTGAGGAAGGAGTTGTTGGATTGGGGAATCATTGGGTTGTCATATTGGAGAAGCCAGTGTCTTTGTCATTCTAGTTGGGAAGAGCCATTATCACTTACACTGTACGAGTCAGATTCATAGTCGTAAGGGTTTGTGTATGAGTTGAAATATTTCTGACTTGGCTATTGAGGAGACTTGAGCAGAGTTTTGAGATTCTCAAGGACTGTTGGATTTCAAATTTGGTTCTCAGTAAGGTTCCGCTCGCACTAAGATTCCAAAGGGCCCGACTTAAGCTCCAAACTTTGATTTTGTGAAGGCAAATTTGATAATTAAATTTAGTCCACCTTCTTCTTTTTCATTTCTTTATTTTTCTTTCTGCACTTATTACATAAGTGTTTGCTAGGGACTAAAAAAGGCAAAGTATAGGGGGATGATGAACCCACATTTCATCATCTTTATTCTATTATTTTAGCATCAAAAACCCTGTCAAATGCGTGAAAATACCATTAATTCCATCATCTTAGCATCCATACATGTACATATAAATAGTGTGTAAAATACAGTTTTTAAAGCCAAAATTATAGAATAAATAAAAGAAAAGAAAAAGAATAAAATATTGTAAATATTTTATGACCCGAAACCCCGAGACCTAGGCATCTAGATGACTAGGTCGACTAGGAATAAAGTAGGGGGAGATAAGGGCCAGAATACAATAAAAATACCTACTCATTTTATTCATTCTTTATACATTTTGGGACCTATTTTTGGTTCCACTTTTTATCCATCAAATAATTTTTTTTGTACATGAAAGTTGTAGATAATTAAATAAATCAAAATACAAAATTGATTTCACTCAAAAATAATGTACAGATAAAAAGTTATGATCTGAATAAAAATCCAGAATCCCAACTTCCCAGACCTGTATCTCCCAAATAAAAGCTCTAAATGCATCAAACTCACCTTTAATTGTATATAACTTTAAATAATCTATTTAATGAAGGTGGTTTCATATTTTTTGGAGTTACGGTTTGAAAGTCGAGTTTTGGACCCCACTTGTATACTTATACAGATTAAAATATTCATTTTATTATTTATCCATTATTTTCATAATTTTATATTTTATAATTTTGTAAATGTTATTTATAATAAAGTTGTGTATTAAAATCAAATAAAAACTCAAAGAAAATGCAAAATAAAAAACTTGTATATATAATACATAGGTATACGACCTATAAGTATACCTGCATAATTAATACTTTTATTTTATTAAGTATACAAAATACTTCAGAAAAATAAAATAAAAATATATTTATGTATATGAAAATATTCTAAAAATTTATAAAATAATAAACCAAAATAAATAAATTAAATATACAAAATAAAAATAAATTATTAAAATATACATGTACACATATACCTATATAGGCCTAAAGGGTAACTTGTAATTATAAATCTCATAAAAATAATTAAAAATCATATTAAAATATCTTAGAAAATGACAAATATTTTTTATTTTACAACCTAAAAATAATAAAATCATTTATTATTTTAAAATAAATTTATAAAACATTTTTTCTGAGATTTTTCCTGGTTGGTCCATGTGGACCAACCATGTGCCTCTGAGTGTTGACGGCGGGTCAACTCTCCGACTCGCCCCATGTAACCTTGTCAGAACTGCATTTTTGACCTTGTTTCTCGATTTTTTCGAGGATCATCCTTGCACCTTCTCGGCTATGACACTTCACGACTTTTATTCCTCGTTCAATGGTCACCCACACCCAGGTGAAACCTCGATCAATGTTACGACGTGACAGCCACTGCGCCTCGTTCTTCCCCACCTATCCATCAACCCCTTATATTGTGCCTAAACTTTCCATTCAAATTTTAGCCCCTTTGGTTCACCTTTCTTCATCTCTTTCGAGCTCTACAGATACCTGGAGGTGACATCTCCAGGCTTGTGTCGTCAGCCAAGGCAAAGGAGGTCAGAGGCATCTCCACCACATCCGGCAAGCTCGTCGCCGAGGTACCTCCTACCTCAGGTCTAAAGCCTTCGAGGTTCCCCCTTTCCTTCAATTTTCCTCGCACGTTTTCTTTCACGTAGCCTTAGGATCATAACCCCCCGATTACCTTTCCATTTCGCCCATCGAATCACCTTCACGAGCACCTCACCGGAGTGCACCTTCGGCCGAGTAACTTTCGCCGCTCCGCGCCGCCATTCCTCCACCGCAGGGTCCAGGCAATTTTCCTGGACCCTCTCACTATTTTCTACAGGTTCTTGAAGCATAACTCGAGCTTGGGGCTCGTTTTGACCGCTCGCCTGAGATGCCTGGAGCCCCACAGCTCCGTCGCCACCTTGAGAGAGCACCGGCCACCGCCAGAGCCTTTTGGAGCTGCCAGGAGCAAGTGGAGACCCCCAGGAGCGCCCTCGGCCACTTTTGGAGCTCAACGCATCACCGACAACCGGGATCGAGGTCGGGGAAGGTCGGCTTCGCCGACCTTCTTCCCTGTTCTTCGTCCTTGGCTGCTAGCCGTCCGATCAGGCCGCACCTCCAGATCGTTCAGGCACCAGTAGTGTAGTTTCTTGTTGGTGTCTTTATTTATTTCATGCATCGATAAAATCCTAAAAAAATCTACAAAAATTATCTTAGGCACCTGTTGCATGTTAGTTTCACGCTACATTTTAATTAGCATTTTTATTGCATTTTCATATTTATAAAAATTCAAAAACATGTATTTTCCGCACTATTTGCATTAGAAAATCCATAAAAATTAATAAAAGTTTTTGAAAATTCCAAAAAAATTATATTTTGTAACTTATCATCTTTTAGTGTCAGTCCAAAAATCACTAAAAAATTCAAAGTAAAACTCCTAAAAATTAGAAAACCCCTAAAAACTTCATAAAAATCTAAAAAATTCAAGAAAAATCTTCAAAATATAATCTCAGTTCTTGTAGTTTCTGTATTTTATTGTCTTTATTTTAAAATAATTTGAGGAATTTTGGACACTATTTGATATTTTTCATCCTCATTTTAATTTCGGCCAGCAAGTTGTTTCACTGTTTTCAGTATTTTTGAATTTAAAAAAACCAAAAAAATTAGGAAAAATATGGAAAAATCACAAAAATATTAGAAAAATGTAAAAAGACCAAAAATATTTTATTTTCAGTGTTTTGAGTATTTTTCCCATTTTTGTCCTTCTCTCATCTCTATTGTATATACATATCCCTATATATATTATATCTTTATTCAAAGAAAAAGAAAATACAAAAAAATATAAAATATAAAAAGGAAAATATAAAATCAGTAAATTAAAAATCAAAATACAAAATACAAAATCAAAAAATAAATAAAAAATATATATAATTAAAAACCCACAAAAACATAGCACATTTAGACACTTAATCACACATCACATTTTGTGCATTTTTGCTTGATCTATCTTGTTTGCTCCCTGAGTTCGACCTCTGCACACTTGCACACTATACATATTTTTGTAGAGTTATAATAAATTTTGACTCCATATTTGCTTCTAATTGTTTGATTTAATTGTGGGTTGATTGTTGATTTAATCCGATCTCGCGTGGTCGGTTCAACGACAGAGTTCCCGCATTGTGTGGAACTTAAGACCACCGATTTTCGGGTTAATCAGGTAGTTACGCAACTATCCCATCTACATTATTCGGTATTTTTTATGTTTTTCATTGATTCGTTTCATCATTTTGATTTTTCATAAGGTCGAGTCAGTTTTGAATCCTTTCTAGAATATTGTTGTAAAACCAAGAATATAGTGAAAGCTTTTCAAGATTTATTTCTTGCATCGAAAATCAAAGTTTTAATATTCTGCCTCCTCGAGTTCGACCCAAGCACACATACCTAGATAAAGAATAGAGTGTAGACGAAATAGGAGAGAGAAGCTGCTTGTTTCCATCTTTTCTCTCTCTCTCTCTCTCCTATTTCGTTAATTTTTGTTTGATCAACTTGGATTTTGATCCGAAGCGATTTCTACAATCGACATCGATATTTTATCGCTCTCAAAATTTGAGTTATCAATACTCATGTCATGATCTCCTCTCCATCCTCATTAGTGACGATCTGGTGTCCTGACTTCTTTGGGACTATGTGTAGTGGTGCCACCCAATTGGAGTCTGAGATGGGATAAATGAACCCTACTCGACATCATTTCTCTATCTCAGTCTTAACTACTTCTCGTAAATTTGGTTTCAGCCTACGTTGGAATTCACAGGAGGGTTTAGTATTATTCTTAAGGTATATATGGTGTGAACAGAGAGATGGGTTGATCCCTTGGAGATACAACAATCTCCAATCTAATGCCTTGCGGTTTTTCTCTAAAACTTCTAGCAGTCGGATTTCCTGCTCTTCGATCAAATGTGAACTAATGATGACCGGAAGCTTTCCCCTAGGTCGTGCAAGGAAGGTATATTTGAGATCATGGGACAATGGTTTGAGCTCGAGTATATTTGTATCATGCAAGAGATCCAGCTCTATTTTTGTTGAATCTGGATGTGCTATGGTTGGATCTTGTGTGACTTCATCTACCACCAAGTGGACGGCTTCGGGGGTTGGATCGCTAAATATGTGTTGCATTTCGAAAAGCATCCGACATGTCTTCCTCACTTCGAGATTATCCTAAAAGAGATGGGACTGACAGGTCTACGTAGAACTCTAAGTCTTAGAGAGTGTAGGACGATGCATAGGGATTGTTTTCTTTAATGAGCTGGCAGACCAACTAATCGACAATGTTCTCTCCAGATGAGAGCAATTCAGTGGTTGGGTTATGTTTCCATGGCCCGATTGTCGTAACTTTTCTAACTTCTGCTTGTAACTTAGAAGAGACTAACTTTGTGCTGGATTCTGTGTCAAGTATCTAGAATCTAGTTTGCTCCATTTCTAGTTTAACATCACCGAATTGGATTTTTCCCAAGGTCAAGTCGAACAGGGCTCTGCGGTCCCAAGAAAGCACTTCCATAAAATCTTCTGGGAATCTTTCCAATTCCGAGGGACATCCATGTCAAGCACTATAAAATTCACTGGATAATTCCGTCCCTTGATATTGATTACAACGTTCCTAATCTCGCCCTTGGGTCTCTTAGTTGATGTATCAATAAATTGAAGTATGCCTCTTGACTTCCTAAGAGATCCCGGATTTAGATTTTCATAAAGTGTGGTGGGCATGAGATTGATATAGGAATTGTTGTCTAATAGGAATTTTATCAACCTTGATCTCATTGATATGGCTAGACACGAAGGGTGCACCCATGTCTCTCTTCTTCCTTGGAAGCTCATTTATTATTAATTGAGATGTAGCAGCAGAGAGGATATGCTTTTTTGTTCAACTTCAATTCTTCTTGTTGGTGTGCATCTTATCTTAATGTATTTTATAAAATTCAGACATCTTTTTATCATCTCGTCTAAGGACGAAGTGACCTTGATGTTTTCTCTACAGATGTGGGCCATCTCTTCATTAATTTTTTGGTTTTTTTAGGTTTTCCTTCTTTCTAGCTGTAAGAGCATGGGGGAAAGGAATTGAATAATCATGATAAAAAACATCACTTTATTGAATGAAGAATCAAAATTGAACATGACTAGGGCTGACTGGAGTCAAAATAGGAAAATGAACGGACGAATGTGGCTATTTCTACTGCTTTGGTGGCTCTTATTCTGGTTCAAATTCTGACTCTCCCGAGTCCTTAATGTTATGGTGCTCCACAGGTGGTGTGGGTGGGTTCTCCTCTTCCTCTTCTTCATGCCTCTCTTCCTCTACTTGCCCAGATTTATGTAAGTGTGTAGACATTGGGGCTATGTCACCGTGTTCTTTTACTCGATCGTGCATGGTTACAATATTTTCATTCTTGAGAGAAATATGATATGTGTCATCGTGCGAAAAGATCCCGTATTCAAGTAAAGAACATTCGGAGGATAATACCTGATTCTGTCCAAGTTTATTTGGGTTAGCCTGGACTTGAGCTGGAATCATGGTTTTGGGTGCAGTGCACTCATCTCTCCAATGGAAGAGTCGATTGAAGTCAACTCTCATGTTGTGCAACTCATCCAGCACTCGTTGGAATTTAGGAGAGGTCAAAGAAGAGGAAGACCCTTGTCCTTGCTTGGCCTAAGGTTGTTGTTACTATCTGTACTGGTCTTGCTGGCCCCGACGCTGATACTGCTGCTACTACTAAGGCTGCGGGTTTTGATACCCTGACGGTAGTGTTGATGCTGCTGCTATTGTTGTTGCTGAGGTTGATAAATGGCCAAGACTGTGGTGGACAAAAGTTTGGAGTAGAGTTTGGATCTGATCGGTTGACAGGATCAAGGTTATACCAGACTCCATTTATCTCCATGATAGTAGAGGTTCCTCATAGATGGTTTGAGCAAAGGTTTCTTCAGATTGTTGGGAAAAGACTTGATCTCCACCCCAATGGCTCTGTTGCCCTACCCATTTCCATTAAATGTAATGAATTTGGTGAATTTGGGTGGAGGGTGTGGTCAGGGCAGCTATCTGTGTTTTAGATACCTAGTCAGCTAATTCCTCCATTTGCTTAGGCAGTTTAGCCAATTTCTCCATGTCAGTTGATTTATGGATTTCGTACACCTTCTTATAACTCTGTTCGAGTACAGTTAGCTTATCAACTGTTATCCCCAAATTGATGTTCTAGTCATTCGATAGATTATTTATAGTCTTCTTGGATCCCTCCTTAGATAAGAGTGAAAGGGAGCTAGCTGTGTAGGATTGACTAGTGGTATGTGCCCGGCTAGATTCTGTTAACTTCTCAAAAACTTTGTAGACAATGTCCTCATGGCATCCCATGTAGCTTCCTCCACAGTATGAACTCACTAATCCTTGGATCTCATGGTTTAGTCCACTAACAAGACTCTGGACCAACATCATCTTGCTTATCCCGTGTTCTGGGCATTTTTGGATTAGGTCAGTGAATCTCTCCCATGTTTCATGAAATGGCTCACTCAGGTGGTGGGTGAAGCTTGTGAGCTTGATCCACATCCGATTAATTCTACTTACTGGGTAGAATTTCTTAAGGAACATGGTCTTGAAGGTGGTCCAAGTGGGGACCACTTCCCCATAGTTTTTCAACCAATATGCTGCCTTATCAGTCAATGAGAAGGGGAAAACTCTCAACCTTATGTAGTCTTGATTAATCCTAGGGTGAGAGAGGTTGTCACATACTAGTTTGAAGTCTCAGAGAAAAGAGTAGGAATTTTCATGGTTGTTTCCTCCAAACTTCGAGAGCAGCGTGAGGAAGTGCTATTTGTGTTTAAACGCATCCTTGGGGGGGGGTTGGTCTCAGCCAGTTGTAGTTGTCATCAATCTCTGGCAGATATGTGTCTTCCATAGTAGCCTCTTCTTGATTTCCAGCTCCTTTGAGTTTTTCTAACCAGTCTCTTAGTAATTCATCTTGTTGCTTAGCTACAGATATACGACCCAAAATTGCCATCATTGGATTGCTATTATTTTTGTCTTTAGAAGGATTCTTCTTTGGAGGCATTTTGTTTTCTTCTTCACCTTCAGATATAAATAATTTTGAATTAGGTGCAGAATGATATGAGGTTTTACCAAGGATAATGGTTCCCTTAGTAGAGTAATAAAATGTAGGGTTAGTTCAGGATTGACTGACCCTAAAGGTGGTTCATTGATCTTTGGGAAGAGGAACATCCCAAGACCAAGAGATGTCAAGAAGGGAGTCATCTCAAGAGAATACACACAAGCAAACATAAATCAAACATGTAGATTTACCCACTTGACACTTGTGAAGGAACGCTAGGCTTTGACCGCTTATCTTTTCAATTTTAATTTAATGACAAAACAATCTTTGAGCAGATTAAGCAAAGTTGTAGGTTTAGAGAGAAACTAGTAATTCAGGCCATCTTAGGAAGTTGAAGACCGCCACTCGCCTACTACAAAGCAAGCAAAAAGAACAACCCGTCGCTTCACAAAGATTGGCCAGAATTCGTATGACTAGTTGCATCTACTTTCAGCTAGTATGGGTGTAAGTACAGACTGTAGAATGGCTACCCATATTACTTTAGAATGCTGCCTTACACGTTGTCCTTTAACCACCCAATCTGCTAAGGGAGACAATAGTTCCCTCATTGATAAGTAGCTAGTCATTTTTAAATCCAGCAGTTGGAATGAAGCCTCCAAATTTTGGCTCTACCCTAAGTGTGTGGTACTTGTCCTTACAAATAATGCATGGGTTTCTCTCCACCAAACACAAGGGTTAATTTTATGTCAATTTATATACAATCGCCTTGATTAGCAATCCCGATTTTAGATTAGGATTATCACTTGAGTCTTATGTGAGCATAGAAAATTCTCGCCTAATGAGTAGTCCCAATTCCTTTGATTCCTAAGTTGCAAAACTGAGGTAGAGGATCGAGAAAGCTAAAGGAAGCATATAAATAGATGATACATGCTAAGAAGAAGACTTACAGTGATTCCTCATGTTCTTCATGCGATATGTGATACAAGGAAAAAGTTTTACACTAAATGATATGCACAGATGAAAACACCCTGCGCAGATAGTTCTATTAGTGGGAAAGAATTGATTTCAGATTTGGCTAATGTTAAACGATCTACAATGTGCATAGTTAGTGAAAGTGTGGCCTAAGAGTTACGAGCACAATCAAGAATAAAAATCTAAGCTTGTGTATGTGTGCCTAATTCCTACACCACTCAAGTCGGGTCCAAACCACACAAAAGGGATTGAAACATACCCGAAACACCACAGAAAAGTCCACTCCAAGTTATTACAAGTATGAGGGTTCAAAGAGAGCGACACCGTAAATGATACAGAAATTAAAACCAAATCTAAAATCTCTTTCTCTCTCTCTCTCAGAAATAAAGTTAAAGCAGTCTCTTTTACCAGTTCTTGATCTTTTCAAAAAAATTATGCTCCGAATTTATCTGCAAAGAGAGAAAATGTGGTTAGTATATATTGAGAGTGAGAGAATGCAGAAATAAAATGCAAAAATGAAAAACAATAAAAAATGATACAAAAATTAATTTCACAAAAAAATAATTATAGAAAATAATTTAAAACCCTAAAAATACACCGTTCCCCAGCAATGCCAGTTGATTATCGTGAATCCACCTCTTTAATAATCGATAATTTAGTATAGGAGGCAGAAAATGATTCATGAGAAACCACAATATTTATATGTTGTGGGAAATTTTTACTTGGCAAGTCTACCATGGTCGAATAAATGGAATGGTGAATTTTAGTTGTGTGGTTTCAAATTGAATGCGATAATTATATAATCGCTAAGCTAATTTCTTAATCAGAAAATAAAATGGAATAAAATGAGATGTATTGGGAAGAAAATAAATAGATAGAATAATTAAGCTCAAGAAATGTGATGATGATTTTTAAACCCAATAATTTTAATCAGTGTCCTCAAAAGAAAATCACAGATCAAAAAGGTATTTTATTAGAATCCAAGCCGCAGGCTAGAATGCGAATAGATCTTAAGAACAATCCCGCAATTTTAAGGAGATCAAAAATAATCCTCAAATAAAGATGGTGATCTCAAGCTTCTCTCTTTTAATCCTCCAGTAATTGGAATTTAATCTCCTAAAACATAGAGAATTAAATTTATTTCTCCTCGCTTGAATCTACTGCAAAGGTTAAGTTCTTTGAATAATAATTCCTAATTAACACAAGACGATTAATCTCGCAAAATTTTCTCAATTGAGTCCATGCAAAATATCATCAATTTTATAAATAAAAGAGCACAAATATGTCAAAGATCAACTTGCATAAAATAATAGAGATCCTCAAATAATAATCATCCTAAAATAGCCTCAAATATGTCCACAATTTATGTAAAATGATAGAGCACAAAATAAGCTTTAAAATGATACATTGTACATAAAACTGGAGTCTGCATGTGAACTATTTTGGACTAATATGAAACTAAAAATAAATTTTAACTCTCAAAATAGTCCATGTATGGAGCTATCTTCAATGAGTCAAAACCCGCATGGGCCCTCCTGTAAAATACCCTTGACAGGGGTATTTCTACAAATATTTGGAGGTATGAGGATGCAGGGGTAATTTTCTCAGTGGCACACTTACTGGTCACGTGCATTTGGAGGCTCAAATGGATGGGGCAGAGGCTCAGGAAGATCCTCCACGTGGTGCACAAAAGGATGGTTCGACCACCCCTAGGTAGAGGCTCGGCTCACCCAAGCCACGAGGTTTGCAGGGAGGCTCGGGGAGGCTGGCATAGCAGAATCTTGACCATTAGATCAACAGTTAGACCTTGATCCAACGGTTATTGGTGATCAAGGGTCGAGGTAAGGGCAGAGGTGACCTGCTGGCGGGTGAATGAGCGGTGGCGCGCGACAGAGTGCACTGGCGAGGTTCGTGCACATGTGGTGTAGCAGAGCTTGACGGACACATGACCGAGCGGTGCGGAAGTCGGTGGAGTACAAAAGCGAACGATGAAGCAGAGACTTAGCAATGGCTATTGTGAGGTAGGGGCAATAGACACCAACTGGCAGGCGAAGGAGCGAAGGACTTGTAAGGGTTAGCCCAATAAAAGGGAGAAGGTGGAATGGGGCTCCTGTGTGGATGGAGGAAGGGAGCTAATGCTCCCCTTTCAAGACTGGAGATTGAAAGGTCGTAGAGATAGAAGTGAAAGCAGGGAGGGAGGTTAGTGAGGATGAGGAATTAGGGTTTCTCCTAGAAGAAGGGGTAGAGGAGTCTTCCTCCGGTCATTGCCTTAAAGCATCCAGCAAGGAGTTGTGAAGCTCAAGCAAGCTTTGTACTAAGCTTGCGATGACGAAAGTGGAATCTTCCACCGGATCTCGCTAGGGATAGAGGCGGAGCGGCTGTCGACCTGGATCCTTGTAGTTATCATCTACAAAGTAGGGGTGTTGGGCCTCTTCATAATAATTCCTAATTAAACACAAGACGATTAATCTCGCAAATTTTTCTCAATTGAGTCCATGCAAAATATCATCAATTTTATAAATAAAAGAGCACAAATATGTCAAAGATCAACTTGCATAAAATAATAGAGATCCTCAAATAATAATCATCCTAAAATAGCCTCAAATATGTCCACAATTTATGTAAAATGATAGAGCACAAAATAAGCTTTAAAATGATATATTGTACATAAAACTGGAGTCTGCATGTGAACTATTTGGACTAATATGAAACTAAAAATAAATTTTAACTCTCAAAATAGTCCATGTATGGAGCTATCTTCAATGAGTCAAAACCCGCATGGGCCCTCCTGTAAAATACCCTTGACAGGGGTATTTCTACAAATATTTGGAGGTATGAGGATGCAGGGGTAATTTTCTCAGTGGCACACTTACTGGTCACGTGCATTTGGAGGCTTAAATGGATGGGGCAGAGGCTCAGGAAGATCCTCCACGTGGTGCACAAAAGGATGGTTCGACCACCCCTAGGCAGAGGCTCGGCTCACCCAAGCCACGAGGTTTGCAGGGAGGCTCGGGGAGGCTGGCATAGCAGAATCTTGACCATTAGATCAACAGTTAGCCCTTCATCCAACGGTTATTGGTGATCAAGGGTCGAGGTAAGGGCAGAGGTGACCTGCTGGCGGGTGAATGAGCGGTGGCGCGCGACAGAGTGCAGTGGCGAGGTTCGTGCACATGTGGTGTAGCAGAGCTCGACGGACACATGACCGAGCGGTGCGGAAGTCGGTGGAGTACAAAAGTGAACGACGAAGCAGAGACTTCGCAATGGCTATTGTGAGGGAGGGGCAATAGACACCAACTGGCAGGCGAAGGAGTGAAGGACTTGTAATGGTTAGCCCAATAAAAGGGAGAAGGTGGAATGGGGCTACTGTGTGGATGGAGGAAGGAGCTAATGCTCCCTCTTTTCAAGACTGGAGATTGAAAGGTCATAGAGATAGAAGTAGAAGCAGGGAGGGAGGTTAGTGAGGATGAAGATTAGGGTTTCACCTAGAAGAAGGGGCAGAGGAGTCTTCCTCTGGTCATTGCCTCAAAGCATCCAGCAAGGAGTTGTGAAGCTCAAGCAATCTTTATACTAAGCTTGCGATGACGAAAGTGGAATCTCCACCGGATCTCGCTAGGGATAGAGGCGGAGCGGCTGTCGACCTGGATCCTTGTAGTTATCATCTACAAAGTAGGGGTGTTGGGCCTCTTCTCCTTCGTGGCACATGATGGGAGAGGAGGGCATCAATGGAGGCTTTAAAGGAGAGGTGGATGGGAGTGAGGGGAGGCATGTTACATGAGCGCGACCATAATGATTGTATGTGCATGGGAGCGCGGGAGGCATGGTCGTTGCGGAGGAGCGGGGACATTGCAGGCAAGGGGTAGGAGAATGAGCGCAAGCGCACATCAGGTGCTAGTTGTGGGAGGGGCGACATGTATCGCACACATGCTGTGGGAGAAAGGGGAGGAAGGGGTCACATTCTATACACATGACCCGTGAGGTGGAGAGAGAGAGGAGAGAGAGAAAGAAAGAGAGGGAAAATAGAGAGGAAAGAGAAGAGAAGGGGAAAATAAATAAGTAAAATTAACTAAGCTAATTAAGTTAATAATAATAATACATGGTTAATTAAAAAAAATTAAATAATAAAAGAATGAAGGCTCAAAAAGAGATATTGAAGTAAAAAAAGTAGTCAACATGAAAGTTGCTCTCTCGATGAAATCTACAACTTTTGTGAAGGGCCCAAAATCAAAAGATGTCATTTGTATGAAAGTATTTTGGTGGTACTCTACAGATAATAAAATACCATATTTTGCAATTTTTTATTTTTATTTCGATTTAATCAGTGGATTAGTTTATATACAACATATACATACTTAATGTAATTTTTATGGATTTTTGTAGGTTAGAAAAGTGGAAAACAAAAACAACAAAGATAAAATATGTACAAATAATATGTCAGTTTTTCAGTTTCTCTTGATTTTTCTCTTTTTATGGATTTTAATTCTTTACTCCAAATTAGTTAATTAAATCAAAGAGTGGGTTAGAGAAAGAATCATGTTAAAATAGTGATTTTGGTACATAAAATAATAAGCTCAATTTAGGTAAAAAACAAGAGTTAATTTATTTACAAAATTTATCCCTAATTTTGGTATTGAATGAACTAATCAATTTTAAGAGGTTTAATTAGTGATTTTTAATGGGATTTCGCTAAGACGTCCATATAGTGTAGATGAATCATGGATTCATCATTGCGCTTCTGCTCTGACCTCTAGAGCCCCAATTTGGGATCTAGACCCCTTTTAAGAACCTCCACAGCTGCTGAAGATCAACAGGATCTCTTCACCCATCTCAACAATGAGAAAAGGGGGCCTGGATCGTTACAATTGCGAGATCAAAGCTCATCCATCTTGTGTTTTTCACCAGTTCTTCCAGGCGGCACCATCATCACCCGAACAAGAACATGTGTTAAGATCAACAATTATTGGATTGAGCGCACATTGACCGTTAGATTCTTTGCAGCATCTAATCTCCACTGCCAATCCTTGAAGCGTTATATGTGCATCTCGGTCATCTACGTGGATAAGTGAGGACCCATCAACCATAGATTCACGCACTTGAGGGTAATTTTGCATGTACAATCCTACCTTTTGTATTTACTTTTTGGTCTATAAACATTCCTTTGTAGTTTAATATTTTTGTGTAATATTTATAATTTGAACCCTGACTTTACTTTATTTATACTTAGGTCCCTCGCTGCATCACCTCACGTATGCATACACGTGAGGTGGTTTGGTATTTTTCAAAGGACCCCCTTCGGGTCTGTGTTTTTATTTCTAGCTCTGCAATTTTTATTTGAAGTGATATATTTTGTGAAAATTGCATCCAAGCCCTGGAAGTTTTGTGATATTAACAAAAATACCCCTACTATCATGGAATTTCCTTTTTGTTGCTTTCATTTTTATTAAATTATATCTAATGCTTTCAAAATTCTAGGAAAATTAGGATAGAGGTATGATATTTACCTTGATCACATATATTTTGTGGTGTTTTTATTCTATTTTTATTTATTAAAATAAAAACATAGCATTTATTCCCTATTTGGCTTAAAAAATAAAATTATAAAATTACTTTTAAAAATTCCAAAAAATTAGAATATTCTTTATTGCTATATTTTGTAACTCCAAACAAAAAATCACTAAAATTGTAAAAGAAAATATTAAAAATCTAAATACTCTAAAACCCTATAAAAATCATTACAAATTTCTAAAAGAGCAAAAATATTTATTTTCTTCTTTTGATATTTTTCAATATTATATATTATATATTAGAAAAGGTTTAGGAAAGTTTTGAGATATTTATCTATTTTTTAATTCCAAAACAATGTGGCCTATCATTTGTAAGTCCCTATTTTGACATTTTAATCAACTAAAAATGCATAAAAATGAGCAAGTTTGATAAGAAAATTAAAAAAATAGAGAAAAATATTTCAAACCCAAAAATATCTTATTTTAATTTTAACTATATATATAGTTGTATTTGTAAATATAAAACCTTATATATAGCTTATATCTCTATTATTAATATAGACTGCTTATAATTATTTTTAATCTTTTTTAAATACCCTAGATCTATTTAAGACCTTTAAAAATAAAAGGATTGTACTTAACTGTATTTTCTTGATTATATATATTATAGGCTATATCCAATATAGTATTACATTATACATATATACTTACACATATATTACTTATTAAAAATAAAAAGAAATTAAAAATCATAGTAAGATAAGAAAGTAAAAAAGTATAAAATTAAAATAAAAATATATAAATTGAAAATCCAATAAAAATAAAACATTAAAACCTACATACATTAGAAAAATCTATAAAACACAAAAGCACATTTTGTTGATTTTCTTTTTAATTATCAAATTTTATACCTATCCCCATTTACTCCTTTGTGGTTCGACCCCTACACTTGCGTACTATACATACATAATTGTAGAGTATAATAAATTTTAGCTCACTTGTATTTATCGATTCATTCTGTGGTGGATTGTTGATTGACACCTTTGATTAGGTATTGAGTGCTGTAAGAGTGGTCGATATAACCTTTGTTAGATTTGATTTGTCAGACACTGCATGCCCTCCAAGACCAGACATTAGATACCTCATTCATTATGCATTTATTAAATAGCTCCGTTCCCAGGGAGCAACACTTTGGATAGATTTTGTGTGCATTAATTTATCCATCATTTCTACTTTTCTTTACTTAATTTTATTTGGATAATTGTTTATATGTGCTAATACATCTTCCTTTGTTGAATTTCTTGCGAGGGACCGCGTGGCGATGATGACTTCTTAAGAAGATTGTGCACCCGAGTTGTGATGAGATTGGTTCTTCTTTCTTTGAGCCAATTGGAGAGAGCAAGGAGAGACAAAGAAGATGTTAGTGTAGAAATTTTCTTTTATTACTTGGAGAGAGAGATAATCATTTTATTTCTTATTAAATACAGGTTGACACTCAAGACTCTCAGACCTATTTTACCAAGGGTTTGTTCACTTGGGGCTCATCAGATTTTCTTATTGTTTTCATCGCCTTCTACATTTTTATTCTCCATATTTCCCCCTTTATTTTCTTTTATTTCTCATGATTTTTGCTTTCCACCTTTGTTTTCATTTGTTTTATATGACTGAGCCCAAAAATTTAGGATTACTTGATCGAGTAAACTAAGTCCACACACCTAATATTTGCATGTTCCTATAGTCTATGTTTGGATCTAGCTCAAAACTCAATTTGTGCTTCATGATAATAGCATTTCCTGCTTAGGGAGATTTCACTGTCTTGCATACCATTTAGATTAGGTTTCAAATTCTTATCTTGCATCCCATACGGAGAGAGTTGGGAAGCACTGCAAGTCTTCTATATGAGAATCTATCATTTTAACACAAGGGTGAGATTTCCATTTTTGTGTCATCTTGCTTTGCTTCGTTGCTATATCCATATGTTTTTTCCATATGTTTTTTGATCACTTAGGTTTAA